>JAACNH010001052.1:0-76441 GCA_019447015.1 Hymenochirus boettgeri | reverse complement strand
GTCGGTACCCCACTATCCTTTACAGAGACATATATATGTAGGTACCCACTATCCTTTACAGAGAACAATATATATGTAGGTACCCACTATCCTGTACAGAGAACAATATATATGTAGGTACCCACTATCCTGTACAGAGAACAATATATATGTAGGTACCCACTATCTTTACAGAGAACAATATATATGTAGGTACCCACTATCCTTTACAGAGAACAATATATATGTAGGTACCCACTATCCTGTACAGAGAACAATATATATGTAGGTACCCACTATCCTTTACAGAGAACAATATATTGTAGGTACCCCCTATCCTGTACAAGAACAATATATATGTAGGTACCCACTATCCTTACAAGAACAATATTATGTGGTACCCACTATCTTTAAGAGAACAATATATATGTAGGTACCCACTATCCTTTACAGAGAACATATAATATGTAGGTACCCACTATCCTTACAGAGAACAATATATGGGTACCCACTATCTTTCAGAGAACAATATATATGTAGGTACCCCACTATCCTTTACAGAGAACAATATATATGTAGGTACCCACTATCCTTTACAGAGAACAATATATATGTAGGTACCCCTATCCTGTACAGAGAACAATATATATGTAGGTACCCACATCCTTAGAGAACAATATTATTAGGTACCCACTATCCTTTACAGAGAACAATATATATGTAGGTACCCACTATCCTTTACAGAGAACAATATATATGTAGGTACCCCACTATCCTTTACAGAGAACAATATATATGTAGGTACCCCACTTCCTGTATGGAGGACAAATATATTAGTACCCACTATCTTACAGAGAACAATATATATGTTAGGTTACCCACTATCCTTTACAGAGAACACATTATATATGTAGGTACCCACTATCCTGTACAGAGAACAATATATATGTAGGTACCCACTATCCTTTACAGAAACAATATATATGAGGTACCCCACTATCCTGTCAGAGAACAATATATATGTAGGTACCCCACTATCCTTTACAGAGAACAATATATACTAGGTACCCACTATCCTTTACAGAGAACAATATAATGTAGGTACCCACATCCTTTACAGAGAACAATATATTGTAGGTACCCACTATCCTGTACAGAGACAATATATATGTAGGTACCCCCCTATTCCTGTACAGAGAACAATATATATGTAGGTACCCACTATCCTGTACAGAGAACAGATATATATGTAGTGTACCCACTATCCTGTACAGAGAACAATATAAATGTAGGTACCACTATCCTTTACAGAGAACAATATATATGTAGGTACCCACTATCCTGTACAGAGAGACAATATATATGTAGGTACCCACTATCCTGTACAGAGAGGACAATATATCAATGTAGGTACCCCTATCCTGTACAGAGACAATATAGATGTAGGTACCCACTATCCTTTACAGAAACAATATATATGTAGGTACCCCACTATCCTGTACAGAGAACAATATATATGTAGGTACCCACTATCCGTACAGAGGACAATTTATGTAGTACCCACTATCCTGTACAGAGAACAATATATATGTAGGTACCCACTATCCTGTACAGAGGACAATATATGTAGGTACCCCACTATCCTTACAGCAGAACAATATATATGTAGGTACCCCCTACCTGTACAGAGAACAATATATATGTAGGTACCCCACTATCCTGTTCACGGAGAACAATATATATGTAGGTACCACTATCCTTACAGAGAACAATATATATGTAGGTACCCACTATCTTACAAGACAATATATATGTAGGTACCCACTTCCTTACAGAGAACAATTATATTGTGGGTACCCCACTATCCTTTACAGAGAACAATATATATGTAGGTACCCACTCCTGTACAGAGAACAATTATATGTTAGGTACCCACTATCCTTTACAGAGAACAATATAGGTAGGTACCCACTATCCTTTACAGAGAACAATATATATGTAGTGTACCCCACATCCTGTACAAGAACAATATATATGTAGGTACCCACTATCCTTTACAGAGACAATATATATGTAGGTACCCAGCTCACCCACTATCCTTACGAGAAAATATATGTAGGTACCACTACCTTACAGAGAACAATATATATGTAGGTACCCACTATCCTTTACAGAGAACATATATATTAGGTACCACTACTCTTACAGAGAACAATATTATGTAGGTACCACTATCCTTTACATGAACATATATATGTAGGTACCCACTATCCTGTACAGAGAACAATATATGTAGGTACCCACTATCCTGTACAGAGAACAATATAATGTAGGTACCCACTATCCTGTAATGGAGGACAATATATATGTAGGTACCCACTATCCTTTACAGAGAAACAATATATTGTAGGTACCCACTATCCTTTACAGAGAACAATATATATGTAGGTACCCCACTATCCTTTACAGAGAACAATATATATGTAGGTACCCACTATCCTGTAATGGAGGACAATATATATGTAGGTACCCACTATCCTTTACAGAGAACAAATATGTAGGTACCCCACTATCCTTTACAGAGAACATTATATATGTAGGTACCCACTATCCTTACAGATAACAATATATATGTAGGTACCCACTATCCTGTACAGAGAACAATATATATGTGGTACCCACTATCCTTTACAGAGAACAATATATATGTAGGTACCCACTATCCTTTACAGGAACAATATATATTGTACCCACTATCCTTTACAGAGAACAATATATATGTAGGTACCCACTATCCTGTACAGAGAACAATATATATGTAGGTACCCACTATCCTTTACAGAGAACAATATATATGTAGGTACCCACTATCCTTTACAGAGAACAATATATATGTAGGTACCCACTATCCTTTACAGAGCAACAATATATGTAGGTACCCACTATCCTTTACAGAGAACAATATATATGGTAGGTACCCCCTATCCTGTGACAGAAACAAATATATGTAGGTACCCACTATCCTTACGGAGAACATATATAATTTGATATGTGGTAGGGCATGCTCCCCCAGCCCCAACCGCATTAATATAATTGTTAGAAAGTCCCCCGATTCTTACTTACCTGCCCTCTCTCCTCCACTGCAGTGTTCAGGCCCTCTGCTTGCATGGAATTGAAAGCAGGGGGCGGGACCGGCAGCTGCGTCCGTGATTGGCTGAGAGGCAGGGAGGGCTGCACTGAGCATGCCTGAACCTTGATGAGGTTGAGGAAGTCTCAGGCACAGCATGAGTCACACACTGCTCCTACACAGCAGTTTCCTGGACTTTGGAGGGGCACAGCAGGGGAACTATTTTGAGCAGGAATGTAAGGTAAGGATTGTTTTAAACTACTTGATGTGGCCAGTAAGGGGTTAAATTTTAGTTTTGGGGGTGGACATGCCCTTTAATAATTTAATACAATTTTATAACTTTTTTTGGAAATTTGACTGGACTTTTGGGTGATATATGTCAACATGAGTAAAATTTTTATTTATTTAAAGTTTAATTTAAGTTTAAGTTTACAAACAAACATCTCAAATTTTTCAGAGCACTATAAATGTAGGTACCCACTATCCTGTACAGAGAACTATATATATGTAGGTACCCACTATCCTTTACAGAGAACAATATATATGTAGGTTCCCACTATCCTGTACAGAGAACAATATTTATGTAGGTACCCACTATCCTGTACAGAGAACAATATATATGTAGGTACCCACTATCCTGTACAGAGAACAATATATATGTAGGTACCCACTATCCTGTACAGAGAACAATATATATGTAGGTACCCCACTATCCTTTACGAATCATGGACCCACATCCTAGCTAATAATGTAGGTACCCCTACCACTTCGAACAATTTTCGTACACTATCTGTACGAAACATATATATTTAGTACCCACATCCTACAGAGCATATTCCCCTTCTACAGAGACAAATATATAGTAAGGTACCCACTATCGTACATAGAACAATATATATGTAGGTACCCACTATCCTTTACGAGACACATATACATTGAGTCTACCCACTATCCTGTACAGGAACAATATATATTGTAAACCCACATTCCTGTACAGAGACAATATATATGTTAGGTACCCACTATCCTGTACGGAGAACAAATATTGTAGGTACCAACCCCCCATCCTTGTACAGAGAACAATATATATGTAGGTACCCGTACCCCTATCCTTTACAGAGAACAATATAAATGTAGGGTACCCACTATCCTTACAGAGAACAATATATAGTAGGTACCCCACTCTCCTTTACAGGAGGCATAGGTACTATAGTACCCCTATCCTGTACATAGAACAATTATATGTAGGTACCCACTATCTTTACAGAGAACAATATATTGTAGGTACCCCTATCCTGTACCGAGAACATATATATGTAGGTCTAACCCACACTCCTTACAGAGAACACTATGTATGTAGAGACCCACCCCACTATCCTTTACAGAGAACAATATGTATATGTAGTACCCACTATCCTTTACAGAGAACTATATATGTAGGTACCCACTATCCTTGATGGAGACATATATGAGGGTACCCACTATCCTTTAACAGAGAACATATTTAATGTAGGTACCCACTATACCTGTACAGAGAACAATATATTGTAGGTACCCCACTATCCTTTACAGAGAAAATCTATTGTAGGTCCGCCACTATCCTGTACAGAGAACATATATTTGTATGTACCCACTATCCTGTACATGAGACAAATATATATGTGGTACCCACTATCCTTTACAGGAACAATATATATGTAGGTACCCCCACTATCCCTTTACAGAGACCATATATATGTAGGTACCCCACTATCCTTTACGAGATAACAATATATATGTAGGTACCCCACCCGTACCCACTATCCTTTTACGAGAGAACATTGTATATATGTAGGTACCCAATATCTGTAATGGCAGGAACACTATTATGAGTGTACCCACTATCCCCCCTTTAGAGAGAACATATATGTGTGTACCCACTATCCTTTACAGAGAACAATATATATGTACGTAGGTACCCCTATCCTTGACAGAGAACAATATATATGTAGTACCCCACTATCCTGTACAGAGACCAAATATATATTGTACCCACTATCCTTTGTACAGAGAACCATATAGATGTAGGTACCCACTATCCTTTACAGAAACAATATAGTAGTTACCCACTATCCTGTATGAGGACAATAGTATGATAGGTACCCCCTATCCTTTACAGAGAACATATATATGTAGGTACCACACTATCCTTTACAGAGAACATATATATGTAGTACCCGCACCCACTATCCGTAACAGAGAACAATATATTAGGTACCCCACTATCCTGTCATAGCAACTATATTGTAGGTACCCACATATCCTGCAGAGAACAATTATATGGGTACCCACTATCCTGTACAGAGAACAATTATATTATGTAGGTACCCACTATCCTTTCCAGAGAACATATATATGTAGGTACCTCCCCACCCCCCTATCCTGTACGAGACCCAATATATATGTAGAGTACCACCCCACTATCCTGTGAGGACAATCTATATGTGGTACCCCCACTATCCTGTCAGAGAACAATATATATGTAGTAGATACCATGTATAGAGAGCCCACTATCCCTAGTACAGAGAACAATATATATGTAGTAACCACTATCCGTACAGAGAACAATATATATGTAGGTACCCACCTATGCCCTATTACAGAGAACAATATATATGTAGGTACCCACTATCCTGTACGAAACAATATAATGAGGTACCCACTATCCTGTAACAGAACCTATATGTAGGTACCCACTATCCTTTACAGAGAACCATATTATGTAGGTCACCACTATCCTTTACAGAGAACAATATATATGTATGGTACCCCACTATCCTTTACAGAGACAACATATATATGAGAGGTACACGCACTATCCGTACAGGAGAACAATATATATGTCGGTAACCCACTATCTTTTACGAGAACAATATATTTAGTACCCCACTATCCTTTGACAGAAACAATATATATGTAAGGTACCCACTACCTTACAGAAAATATTATATGAAGGTACCCACTAATCCTTACAGAGAACAATATATGATAGGTACCCACTATCCTTACAGAGAACAATTATATGTAGGTACCCCCCACTAACTACCTTTACAGAAACAATAATATATGTAGGTACCCACTATCCTTTACAGAGAACAATATATATGAAGGTACCCCACTATCCTTTACAGAAGAACAATATATATGTAGTACCCACTATCCTGTACAGAGAACAATAATATGTAGGTACCCCACTATCCTGTAACGGAGAACAATATATGAGTAGGTACCCCACTATCCTTTAAGAGACAATATATATGTAGTGACACCACTATCCGTGTACGTAGAGAACTCATTATATGTAGGTCCCCCACACATCCTTACAAGAACAATATATATTGTGGTACCTCCCTATCCGGTACGAGAAACAAATATATATGTAGTTACCCACGTATCCTTTGTACGAGCAACAATAGTATATGTAGTTACCACCCACTTCCTGTACGGAGAACATATATAGTAGTACATTCTGGTACGAGACATTATAATTTATACCATACCTGACGAACCACTATATTGCTAGGTACGGGGGGCTAACTTCTTACAGAACAATATGGAATGGTGTACTCACACATGTTGCTTTGGATCAATATAGATTGTCCTGTACCACTAACCTTACGGAACAATTATGTACCATATCTTACGAAATATTATAGTCCCTAGCTGTACAAACATAATAGGTTACCACTCTAGACATATGATGTAGGTACCACGCTGGAGCCATATATGACATCCTTAGACATTTTGGTACCTGAATGTAGTACTAAGTGACCTCCTTACGACATTGTGCACATATTGTAGAGACAATATAAGACCCACTCCTGTCGCAATATGTACCACTATCTGAAATTATGTTACCCCTATCTTTTAGGAATTTATTTATCACTATTAAGAACCATTATAAGGTGGTACCCTTACAGGAACTTAATGTATACGCGCGTGGTATCACTGTTAGGCAATATTGAGTGGATACCGGGGGGGCCACTATCTTTTACGGAGACTCCAATATCTATGTCAAGTATCTGTTAGAAGAATAGAATGGATAATGTGAAAGAGCTGTCTACACCTCCAACTATTCTCTACATGTAACTGTTTATACGTAGTACCATGCTCCGTACGGGATAAATTGAGGCCTACTATGCTTCAGACATATATATTATACACCCACCATATCCTGTAACGTGAAACATGTTACTATACAGTACCTATATGCGTCTAGAGGACATTATTGAAGGGGTTGTGGACAGAATGGACGTATGTGCTTTATTAACCAACCTCCAATACTATGTTCTTATGTAAAAAAACTGTTATATAAAGAACTTATGGGTAGGGGGTATAAAAGGTTGGACTAGATTGGCCGTATTGTCTCATGACACCCTCCAGTACTTTTACTATTTAAACTGTTATGCAGACATTAGGGGTGAGGTATAATAGGTTGGACTATGATGGCGTCTATTCCTTTGATACAACCATACATCTTACTATGTAACTGTTATACAGACATTAGGGTAGGGTTAAAAGTTGAGGCTAGATTGACTGTATGTCTCTTATACAACTCAATACTAGGTTGCTAGCTGATACGTTTTACACATTACTGATGGGTAGGATATAAAGGTTGGACTAGATGGACGTATGCTTATATAACCTCTCCATACTATTACTATGTACTGGTTAACAGACATTTATGATGGGTAGGATAAGAAGGGTGGACAGATGGACGTATGTCCTTTAACAACCTACAATACTCAGTTCCTAAATGTAACTGTTATTATCAGACATGTGGTAGGGTAAAAAGGTTGAGCTAGATGGACGTATTCTTTATCACCTACCAATACTATGTGTTTTACTACTATGTAACTGTTATACAAGACATTATGGGTAAGTGTATAAAGGTTGGCACTAGATGGGATGTATGTCTTTAGATACAACCTCCAATACTAGTTTATTATGTAATCTGTTATATAGACATTATGGGTATGGGTAATAAAGTTTGGCTAGATGGACGTCTTTGCTTATATACAACCTCCAACTATCTTACTATGTACACGGTCTATACAGACAATTATGGGTAAGGTCTAAAGGTTGACTAATGACCGTATTGTCTTTATCAACCTCCATACTATGTTACTATTTAACTGTTATAACTAGCTTATGGGTAGGTATAAAGGTTGGAACTAGATGGACTATGTCTATTAACAACTCCAAACTAGTTTCTATGTAAGCTGTTATAACAGACATTAAATGGGGTAAGGTAAAAGGTTGGCTAGTGGAGTAATTGTCTTTACTCAACCACTCCTCATACTTGTTACTGGGGGGGGGATAAATAAAAAACTGTAAACAGACCATTAATGCGTAGGGTAATAAGAGTTGGACTAATGGACGTAAATGTCTTTATATCAGACCTCCATACTAGTTTACTAATGTAACTGGTTATACAGCATACATTAGTGGTAGGGTAAAAGGTTGGACTAGATGTTGATATTCTTTAGCAACCCCTCCAATACTATTTTTACTATGTAACTGTTATACCGAGACATTTATGGGTAGGGTAGAAGGTTGACTATCGAGACCTGTAGTCTTTATACACCTCCAATACGATGTTACTACTATGTAACTGGTTATACAAGACATTATGGGTAGGGTATAAAGGTTGGAACTAGATGGACGTTGTTCTTTATAACAACCTCAATCACTATGTTCTATGGTAACTGTTAAGCATTATGGGTTAGGGTATACAGGTTGGACTTAGATGATCGTATGTCTTTAGACACTCCATACTATGTTACTATGTACTTGTAATCAGACATGATGGGGGTATAAAAGGTTGGACAAGTGGACGATATGTCTTATAGGCAACCTCCAACTACTATGTTACTATTAACTATTAGACAGACAATTATGGAGGTAGGTAAAATAAGTTGGACTGAGTGGATCGTATGTCTTTATACAACCTCCAATACATATTTACTTGTTCACTGTTATACAGACATTCATGGTAAGGGGATTAGTTGGACAATGGACTTATTCTTTATACAACCTCCAATACATGTGTAAATGAATAACTGTTATACAGAACATTATGGTGGGTATAAAGGTTGGACTATAGGACGTAATGTTCTTTATACAACCTTCAACTATGTTCTATGTAACTGTATACGACATTATGGGTAGGGTAAGAGGGTGGACTAGAGGACGTAGTCTTTATACAACTCCAGCTAACAATTGTTACTATGTCTTTATCACATTATGGGTCGTGTATAAAGGTTGGACTGATGGACTTGTTGTACTTATACAACCTGCCAATACTATTTAGGGGGGGTCTATGTAACATTATACAGACATTATGGTGGTTATAAAGGTTGGCTAATGGACGTATGTTCTTATACCACCTCCATACTATGTTACTAGTAGCTGTTATACAGACTTATGGTAGGATATAAAGGTTGGCCTAATGCGTCGTATGTCTTTATACACCTCCAATAAAGCTATGTTACATGTAACTGTTAGACAGACATTTATGGGTAGGAATACAGGGTGGACTAGATGGACGATGTCTTTATACCACCTCCATACATGTTACTATGTGACTGTTAGACAACTTATGGGTATGATATAAAGGTTGGACGATTGGACGATGTCTTTACAACCTCCTACTTGTTCTATTAACTGTTATAACAGACATGAGGGGTGAGGTATAAGGTTGTACGATAGATGGACGTATGTCTTTAATACACCTCCATACAGTGTTTACTAGTTTAACTGTTATACAGACCTTATGGGTAGGTATAAAGGTTGACTATACGGACTTAATGTCTTTATACACCTTCATACTAGTTACTATGTTACTGTTCTACAGACATTATGGGAAAGGGTAAAAGGTTGGACTTAGATTGGATGTCTGTCTTTATACAACCCGCCAATACTATGTTACTATGTAACTGTTAATCAGACATTATGATTAGGGTAACTAAAGGTTGGACTATATGACGCTGATGTCTTTATAAACCTCCCCCAATACTATTTACTATTACTGTTAGTATACAGACATTATGGTAGGTATAAAGGTTTATCCTATTAGATGGACGTATGTCCTTTATACAACCTCCAATACTAGGTTACATGTAAACTGTATACACCTTAATGGTCGGGTAATAAGGTTGGACTAATGGACGATGTCTTTATACAACTTCAACTATGTGATATGTAACTGTTATACTGACATTATGGGTAGGGAAAGGTTCGACTAATGTATTTATGTTTTATACAACCTCCAAGACTATCGTTACTATTAATTGTTTACAGACATTATGGGTAGGAGTAATAAGGTTTGGACAGAGGACGTATGTTCCTTTATACACCTCCAATACCATATGTTACTATGTAATATGTTATACGACATTATGGGAGGGTATAAAGGTTGGACTAGATGGACGTATGTCCTTTATAAACCTCCAATACATGTTACTATGGACTGGTATCAGACATTATGGGTAGGGTATAAAGGTTGGACTAATGGACGTATGTCTTTAAAACACCTCAACAGTTTACTATGTAACTGTTATACAGACATTATGGGTAGGTGTATAAGTTGGACTAATGGAGTATGTCTTTATACAACCTCCAATACTCATGTTCTATGTAACTGTATACAGACATTATGGGTGGTTAAAAGTTGGACTAGATGGACGGATGTTCTTATAACAACCTCCAATACTATGTTACTATGTAACTGTATACAGACATTATGGGTAGGATATAAGGTTGGACTAGATGGACGTATGTCTTTTATGCAACCTCCAGATACTTACTAGTAACTGTTTACAGGACATTATGGGTAGGTATAAAGGTTGGACTAGATGGGACTGTCTTTATACAACCTTCCAATACTCTGTTACTATGTAACTGTTATACAGAACTTATGGTAGGGTATAAAGGTTGGACTAGATGGATATGTCTTTATACAACCTCCAATCTTGTTACTATGTAACTGTTTACAGACATTATGGGTAGGGTATAAAGGTTGGACTAGATGATCGTATGCTTTATACAACCTCCATACTATGTTACTATGTAACTGTTATACAGACATTATGGGTAGGGTTATAAGGTTGGACTAGATGGACTATGTCTTTATACAACTATCCTACAATACTATGGTTTTTATGTTTTTTAACTTTTACTTAGCAGACATTGGGTGGTATAAGGTTGGACTAGATAGACGTATGTCTTATACAACCTCCAATACTATGTTACTATGTTAACTGTTAGACAGACATTATGGGTAGGGTATAATGGACTAGATGATGTATGTCTTTATCACCACCTCCAATACTATGTTACTATGTAACTGTTTACAGACATTATGGGGAGGGTATAAGGTGGACTATGGACGTATGTCTTTATACAACCTCCAATACTATGTTCTACTATTTAACTGTTATAACAGACATTATGGGTAGGGTATAAAGGTTGGACTAGAGTGAGTATGTCTTTATAAACAACTCCAATACAATTTTACTATGTAACTTTATACAGACATATGGGTAGGGTATAAAGGTTGGACTATGGCTTAATGTCTTTATAAACCTCCAATACTATGTTAGGTAACTGTTATACAGACATTATGGGTAGGGTATAAAGGTGGACTAGATGGACGTATGTCTTTATAAACCTCCAATACTATGTTACTAGTTAACGTTATACAGACAATATGGGTAGGGTTAAAGGTGTGGACAGTTGGACGTATGTATTTATACAACCTCCAAACTATGTATATGTAAACTGTTAGACAGACCTTATGGGTAGGGTAAGGTTGGACTAGTTGGACGTATGTCTTTATACAACCTCCAATACTATGTTACTATGTAAACTATTATGACAGACTTATGGGTAGGGATTAAAGTTGGACTAGATGGACGTATGTCTTTATACAACCTCCAAATATATGTTACTATGTAAACTGTTTATAACACATTATGGGTAGGAGGTATAAAGGTTGGACTAGATGGCGTATGTCTTTATACAACCTCAATACTATGTTAAATATCACTGTTATACAGACATTTGGGTAGGGTATAAGGTTGGACTAGATGACGTATGTCTTATACAACCTCCAATACTGTTACTATGTAACGTTACAGACATTATGGGTAGGGTATAAAGTTGGACTAAGATGGACGTAGTCTTTATACAACCTCCATACTATGTTACTATGTAACTGTTATACAGATATGGGTAGGGTATAAAGGTTGGATAGATGGATGGTATGTCTTTATACAACCTCCAATACTTTATATGTTAACATGTTATCAGACATTATTAGGTAGGGTATACAAGGTTGGACTAGAGGACGATATGTCTTTATACAACCTCCAATGACTGTTACTATGTAACTTAAATAGACATTATGGGTAGGGTATATTAGGTGGATGCTTGTCTTTATATACCTCGATACTGGTCTGGGGCGTACTTAGAAGGTATCACAATTTTGATAGCAGTGGGGGTGGGTTATTCTTATTGGTTCTGCTATGCGACTCATGTTAAGAACGAGGTCCTTTATGTATTTGCTAGATTTTATATCAATCTTAGGCAAGGTGCCAAGATTTTATTACAATGTATATTGGGTTTGACTTCATTGTCCACACAAGACACCTGTCATTCATGTAATGAAAGGCAGAAATACTGTATTCCATTTAATTAGTTATACTACAGAGTGTGAATTAATGTGGTGCCTGGATTGGGCAGATCAAGAATATGGTAAGAGTCATTTAATTTACTTACTGCGGAAGATACCTTGGGAACAGGAAGAAAAATCCACTGCCCATTTATGGAAGATATGTTTAAAGGGTATGTCCACCCTAAATTATTTTTTAATATAAGATTCCCCTCATCCCCAGCCCACACGCTATATTTATATTTTAGAAAGCTCCCCAAACTTTACTTACCTCTCCCTCTTTCCCCCGCCGCGCTGCCGGCCCTCTGCTTGCGAGAATGCAAGCAGAGGGGCGGGATCGGCAGTCGCGTCTGTGATTGGCGAGCGTCAGCCAATCACAGACGCGGCTGCCGGGAGTGCATTTCGGCGGGGGAAAGAGGGAAGGTAAGTAAGTTTGGGGAGCTTTCTAACAATATAAATAGAGCGGTTGGTGCGGGGGACAGGGGGAATCATTATGCTAAAGCAATTTACACCTAGGTGGGGAGAGGATCCGAGAGGGAGGGGGAGAAGGGCTGCAGTGCGCATGCCAACACTTCTCCCAGAGGCCAGATAGGAGGCAGAGTCCTATATGGAGTCTGCTATCCTCCTGGTGGGCAGTTTTTGGGACTGTTGGGGGGGACTACAGGAGAACCATATGGAGTCGGATGTGAGATAAGGATTAAACTATACTACATGATGGGCCAGTAGTGGGGGGGATTATAGTTTTGGGGGTGGAATGCCCTTTAATCAATATACTGTGGGGGAAGTACATGGTAATTGGGACAGAACTGGGGTAGAATCAGAGCAAGATTATCCACAAGGCAACCCTAGGCACCTGCCTAGGGCCTAGGAAATTTTAAAATATGTTGATATATCATAGTTTGTCCTATGAATTCATTACTGTATGCCTGCTATGCTTCTGGGTGCCTCATGGAAACGAGCAATTAGAAACCTGTACTGAGCCTGTACTGAGCCTGGGCATGCTCAGAAGAGGCGACAGGGGATACATTCAGTCATTGGCTGTGATGTCAACTGTCAAATCCATAACGACAGTTACTACTGGAAGAACCAGGAAGCAGAAAACAGGGAAACAGGACTTGTTGCAGGATTTCAGGTAACTTATATATTTCACATTCAAACTATTAACCGTTTAGGGGGGTGATTTACCTGTATGTAAGTTTTCATTTTGGGGCTGGACTTAAAGATTAATATATTTATATAAACCTTACAAATGGCAAGCCAGACAGGAGATGGAAATCTTACAATAGTGAGCCAAGCATAGGAGGGGTTTAGGTATAGCAGCAAATTATATTGATAAGTGTAACCAATTTGCTGTTGTGTGATTTTGTGTAATTTGTGAAAATGGAAAGTTTAGAGATAAAAATTGCTAAGGTCCCATCTACTAATTTGTTAAGTGTATGGAAGGAGCCTTAGATCCATGGTGTAAAGCTCAGAAATGTGTGACCAGAAAAATTCAAAATAAAAGTTTAACAAGGAATGAAGGTAAAAACGCACTGGTTTTTGCTGCCTACTGCATTCAGTAAAGGTTTAAATTGCCCATTACTGAAACTATAAATACTATACATATATATATATACATATATATATATATACTCTTGTAGGACTTGTATCGGTGCAATAATCCTGTTTTTTAACATATTATGAGACCACTATCTTAGTTTTTAGTATGTATATATTGCTGTCACACATTATTTACGATGGGCACTTATATAGCACTTTTTGATATAACAATTTGTATGTACCAGCACTTTAATAAGTTAATAATGGAAGCAAGGGGTTAACGCTGACAACATTTTAAATTTTCACTGTATCACTGTGTGGTAACATCCCGAGGACGGCGTAAACCTTTGGCGAAACGCGTAGGTGTATTGACAATAAAATTATTGCACATACAATACAAGTCCTACGAGTGCTTCCTTAAAAGGGAACTATGTATGATTGTTTGTGAAGCACGGGGGCATTCGATCCCTACAGCATGTGTGCGGGACGCACGGCGTGGAGATATATATAATATATGAATATTGTTTTTTTGATAGGGCTCCCACGTTTAACATTCATTCACCATATAGGTGGGGATTTGTAGGAAATCCTGTTCCTTTATGTATTAATGTAAAATGTTTTATATCAGTCATTGGGAGGCACTCACGGGTCTTTCGAAGCAAGCAGTAGTGTTTATTCACCAAACGACGGTTAACATGTTTCCACCCCTTCACGGGGCCGTCATCAGAACATCTGAGGCGTAATTAGGTACAGTAAGTGCTTATATACATATTCATCACATGGTGATAGAGTGATGGGGGTGTGTACCTGTGAGTGACGTGTACTAATGATCCTTCCAAGAAAGACCATGAGTGGGAGGGACCGTGGGGGCTTGCAAGAGGAGGGGGCTGCAAGCGGAGGGGGGCTGCAAGCGGAGGAGGAGACAGAGGGCAGATTGACTGACAGGTTTCAGAGCAGGGAAGCAGGAAGTGCAGGGGACCTGGTGATGCTGCTGCCATATCACACACACAAATGTAAATATCTTCAAAACTATGCAAAATAAACAATGAATATAAATTGCAAAAATTCTCAGGAGAGCAATTCCTATCAATTTACCTAAAGTCATTTTTGGACCACAGTTCCCCTTTAAGGCCGAGAATGATGCAGCTCTGGGCATTTGCAACATAGTTTCGCTTATTGATACTATGGACTTTCATGTTCTTTGGTTTGTGGTTGTTATGCTCATGTTTCTTATTTCGGGTTTTAGCATTGGTGACAGTGAATTTAACTTTGTATATTTTAATAGCCTTGTTATTGTGTAAACTTTTTTTGTGTACCCTTCTATACATTTGAAGGAAGGATCATTGGTACACGTCATAGGTACACACCCCCTCACTCTATCACCGTGTGATGAATATGTATATAAGCACTTAATAACGCCTCAGATGTTCTGATGACGGCCCCATAAAGGGGTGGAAACATGTTAACTGTTGTTTGGTGAATAAACACTACTGCTTGCTTCATAAAGACCCATGAGTGCGTCTAGTATCCTCTCTTTAGGCACTGCACCTGGGCAGTTGTAAGCTCTTGGTCACGGTGCACGTGTCGATAAAACCCTGCTGGGGAGTCTCTTTCATATGGAAACAATCTAATGGACACAGCACTCGTTGGGGGAACTGTGGTCCAAAAATGACTTTAGGTAAATTGATAGGAATTGCTCTCCTGAGAATTTTTGCAATTTATTTCCACTGTTTATTTTGCATAGTTTTGAAGATATTTACATTTTTGTTTGTGATATGGCAGCAGCATCACCAGGTCCCTGCACTTCCTGCTTCCTGCTCTGAAACCTGTCAGTCAATCTGTCCTGTGTCTCCTCTTCCCCTTGCAAGCCCCCCTGGTCCCTCTCATGGAACCCATTGCCTTATTTGCAGGCCCCCTTGGCTCCTTCCCTTACAGAGCCATGTGGCCCCTCCCAATTGCGAGTGCCTTGGTCCTGCACACTTGCGGGTGCCGTGGGCCACTCAGGACCCCCCCCTACAGAAAACTTTTCAGGCAGAGTGAGAACTCTTTGTTTTCACATAGCGGGAGAGTAGGTCTGTAGATTCCCTTAACTTCTCTGTGGAGATCTTCACACTGCAGGGAGGGGGAGGGACTTCCTGTCTCCTGTCCTGTCACTGAAGTCTGAGAGGTGGTCTAGAGAGGTGGTTGATGGCTCGTTTTAAAGGTAGGACACTGGCCTTTCATTTAAACTCAACGTGTTTGGAGACCACAGTTCCCCTTTAAGTTTATTAAATCACCATGAGCTTACAATGTTCTTCTTTTTCAAGTCGAGTCGTCAGTATATGTATATCTATTTTTATGTTTCAGAAAAACTTCCAAACGTCTGAGACAATTTTCATGAGACTTGGTATACTTATGTTTAAGGACCTGCACTGCAGGGAGGGGGAGGGACTTCCTGTCTCCTGTCCTGTCACTGAAGTCTGAGAGGTGGTCTAGAGAGGTGGTTGATGGCTCGTTTTAAAGGTAGGACACTGGCCTTTCATTTAAACTCAACGTGTTTGGAGACCACAGTTCCCCTTTAAGTTTATTAAATCACCATGAGCTTACAATGTTCTTCTTTTTCAAGTCGAGTCGTCAGTATATGTATATCTATTTTTATGTTTCAGAAAAACTTCCAAACGTCTGAGACAAAAAAAAAAAGACTTGATATACTTACGTTAGGGGACCTGGGAAAAAACTTAAAAAAAAAAAAAATCCTTCTGTACCCCCTTTTAAAAAATATTTTTAAGTTAATTAACCTGCGTGCTGCCAATTGCACACCTTAAAAATGTCACAGATTGTCCAGGTCAGTACAGTGCTTTACTTCAATCATGAGGAGCAGCAGAACATGTGATATCACAATGTCATGTGACCACACACTCAGTCACCTCCTCTCACTTGTGGTTTGCCCAGAGTCAAGACTGAGCAATCCAAGATAAGTCGCTTGTACTGGGGGTTGGACAGGCATCTACTCATGGAGATCACAGTTTGCAGCAGAGGTCAAAGAAGGCAGCTACGGAAGTGTGTTGTACCTGTCCAGATAACGATGGGTTAATGTCCATTCCCTGTTATATGAATATAACATAATATATAGATCTAGAACTACCCAATTCATTTTCCATCCTTATAGTGTGTTGTACCTGTCCAGATAACGATGGGTTAATGTCCATTCCCCGTTATATTAATAGAACATAATATATAGATATAGAACTACCCAATTCATTTTCCATCCTTATAGTGTGTTGTACCTGTCCAGATAACGATGGGTTAATGTCCATTCCCCGTTATATTAATACTGCTCTAACCATATCATTCACTCACTACCTTTCCAAGATTCCAATTACTGTAATTTATCTTTTATTCTTTGTTTTCAGAAAATTGTCCAGAAAAAGAGAACTGGAACGTTGGCTCTGCCCGATATCATTTAGTTCCATACGGATCAGAAATCTTTAAGATGAACAAGGATAAAACTATTTATTTAACTTTTAGCAAAAGTCCAAATGACATACAGAACAACAACCCAACTAGAAGTCACCACAATGAATATGGCAGTGTATCAGCCCAGAATAATCAACCTACGATGGTCAAGAAGTTTCATGTAGACCAGGATTCTTCAAAACATTCAAACTCCCATTCAAGAATAAAACCCAATAGCGTTGTATTTACAAAAAGCACAAAACCTAATGTTTTTTCCAAAGTCTTTTATATATATATAAAACCTTTCATCTGTGCAAAATGTGGTAGACGATTCCAAAGGAAAGGAAAACTCCTGACCCACCAGCGAATTCACACAGGGAAGAAGTTTCCCTGCACTAAATGTGGGAGATGTTTCTCATACCGGAACATCCTCCTCATACACCGCTGGGTTCACACAAGGAAGAAACCATTCACCTGCGATAATTGTGAGAAAGGTTTCTTGTGGAAGAGAGACCTTCAAAAACACCAACAGAGCCACAAAAAGAGGGGAAGTTCTAAAACACATCTTGGAATTTACAAAGACACAAAGCCTTTTACCTGTACTGAGTGTGGAAAACACTTTAGGAGCAAGAATGGGTTTACTAATCACATGAGACATGAACTTTTAGACTGTCATGAATTTGGGAAAAGCTTAGCCAGTAAGCATCACAACCTTATTCACACAGGAGAGAAACCCTTTACCTGTAATCAGTGTGGGAAACATTTACGCAGTCTGTATAACCTCACAAAACATTACCAAATTCACTCAGGAGAAAAACCACATGCCTGCACTGAATGTGGGAATAGATACATGAAGAAAACCGAGCTTGATGCTCATTTTATTGTCCACACTGGGATTAATCCATTTGTCTGCACCGAGTGTGGGAAAACCTATAGTTGTAAAAGCCAACTTAATATTCATCTTCGTATTCACACTGGAAAGACCTTTCAATGTACGGAGTGTGATAAATCTTTTTCACAAAAGCAAAACCTCAAAAGACACCAAATGATCCACACTGGAGAGAAACCATATGAATGTATAGAGTGTGGAAAACACTTCTGTGAGAAAAGTAAACTGAAAATACATTATCTAATGCATACTGGGATTAAACCCTACACTTGTACAGAGTGTGGGAAACAGTTTGGATTGAAACACCAACTTCAGTATCACCAGTTAGGTCACACTGGAGAGAAACTATTTCGCTGTACAGAGTGTGGGAAAAGCTACAGGAATAAGTCTGACCTCAGAATCCATTTGCAGAAACACACAGGAGAAAGGCCTTTTGTTTGCAGTGTGTGTGGGAAAAACTACAGGTTTAAGAGTTGCCTCAAAGTTCATCTTCATAGTCACACAGGAGAGAAACCCTTTGGGCCCTATTTATAAAAGATCGGTATCGTTATCGTAAAATAACGACCGATTTTTTTACCAATAACGACCGTTATTTACCGATAACGACCGGTATTTACCGATAACGACTGGTATTTAGCGATATCGGTAAATACCGGTCGTTATCGGTAAAAACGGTCGTTATTTTACGATAACGATTGGTATTTTACGATAACGATACTGAGATTTTATAAATAGGGCCCTTTGTCTGTACTTAGGGCTAGGCCACACCAGCGAGTTTTTCCCGCGTTTGCACATGTGTTCCGCACCCGCGTTTGCGCCCGCAATTTTCGCTAAAATGGAAATCGCAGGAACGCGAAAATTCCCGTGATTTCCGATGCACATGCGATTGCGCGTCCGTTCACGTTTTGGTAACGCATGCGTTCACCATTTTTGGTGCGTTAAGCGCACACAATCGCGTGCGATTACGCTCACGATTTTGTCCGTGATTCTTGTGCGTTGCTGTGTGGCCTCAGCCTAAGTGTGGGAAGCCTTTCCTTAATGTTCATGTTAAGATTCATGTAAAATAGAATGGGAAATCTCTAAATTGTGCCAAGGATGGACAAAGATGAAGTTATAAAGCAGCATTATCATTAAATATATACCGAATCCTTTAATGCGCAATATTGTTATTTAACTATGTAAATGGAATCTTACCTTTATTTACAATAAACAACCTTTACTGTTAAATATAGGAAGTTGTTATGTAATATTTATCATTGTCTTTGTAAATAATAAAAGTAGTAACGTTAGATCTGCCACCTGCCAGGACTTTCCTTTACTGTTTTTTTTTACACCTTGTAACAATTTCTAATTCAGATTTCTGGGTCAGTAAATAAAAGAGGTAAAATATAAAGATTTTTGATAGAGGCCGCTCCAAAATAACAAACAGAACTACCCAGAATTCCACTGTAAGGGGCTTCAAACAGCATGGTTGGTAATGAAATTCTTTACCGTGCTTTGTTTTAGAGCCTTGCAACGAGCTTAATAATTATCACCAAATACTACAACAAATAATGGGATCTAATATTACCAGAGTAACGAAGTGCATCTTAATCTTACCCAGCCAGGTTAGTCTAACAGATAACTGTTATAGACTAGATAAAATGTATCATTTAGCTGCTAAACCAACACTGAGCTGCAATTCAGGTCTCTTACATTTTATAGTGGTTTCCCAAACACCACTTCAAAATCTGATTGGTCTAATTTAAATCTTAAATCTGATTTTGATCTTGGACCAATCAGATTATAAAGGCAGGATATTGTTATTAGCGAACCTGCGCCTAAACGATTGTTAAACTGACACATAATTTTTGATCTGTTTAACGATTGTTAATTATGATGTTATCATAAATTACTAGTAATGATGTAAAATTACCGATACGTAAATCTAGGATAGGAAATATTAGAATACGATCCCCATAGGGCCACTTGTAGCCAATTTTGGTGCCCTAGCGTGATCCGATCGCAATTCCATCGCACTTAAGGAGAGAACTAAACCCAATTTTTACATCAGAATCTAAAAAAACAAACCCCACTAAAACCCCAAAAAGCTATAAAATACCATTCGTAAATCGTATTAAAGGGAGGTTCAGTGCAAATACATATGTAGGTTAGAAAAAAACAGTATTTTCCCATCCTAATGACGCTAAACCTGCCCATTCAGCATTGTGCTGTGGTATAAATAAATGCATACCGAAATACTGACTCCTGTTGCTGGACCCCCTAATAGACACCGTTATGATTGCCCTTAACCCAGCGCCTGGGTTGATTCAGTTGCTCAGTAGAAATCTGAGCATGTTTGACCCATCAAACACCAATCAGTAGAATTACTGTTAGGATCATTCCAGAGTAGTGGTGCAGTGTTAAGATGACAAGTTTGGTCGTACTAGATCTGTGTTACAGATGGCAAGTTCGGGGCTCTGTATAGATACAGTGTTACAGAGCAATTGGGCTTGCTGAGTGCTTCAGATGACAGTCCTGGTACTAGATCACTTTTACAGCATGCTAAGTTGGCGATTCTCTGTACTAGATACAGTGTTACAGATGACAAGTTCGGGCTCTGTACTAGATACAGTGTACAGATGACAAGTTCGGGCTCCGTACTAGATACAGTGTTACAGATGACAAGTTCGGGCTCCGTACTAGATACAGTGTCACAGATGACAAGTTCGGGCTCCGTACTAGATACAGTGTTACAGAGGCAAGTTCGGGCTCCGTACTAGAACAGTGTTTACAGATGGCAAGTTTCGGGCTCTCGTACTAGATACCAGTGTACAGATGGCAAGTTCGGGTCCGTACTAGATACAGTGTTTACAGATTGCAAGTTCGGGCTCTGTACTAGATACAATGTTACAGATGACAAGTTCGGGCTCGTACTAGACAGTGTTACAGATGAAAGTCCGGGCTCTGTACTAGATACAGTTGTTAAAGTGACAAGGTCGGGGCTCTGTACTAGATACAGTGTTACAGATGACAAGTTCAGTTCTCTGTACTAGATACAGTGTTACAGATGACAAGTTCGGGCTCTGTACTAGATACAGTGTTTACAGATGACAAGTTCGGGCTCTGGTGCTAGATACAGTGTTAAGATGACAAGTTCGGGGTCTGTACTAGATACAGTTACAGATGACAAGTTCGCGGCACTGTACTAGATACAGGTTACAGATGAACAAGTTGGGCTCTGTACTAGATACAAGTTTACAGAGACAAGTTCGGGCTCTGTACTAGACAGGTTACAGATGGCAATCGGGCTCTGTACTAGATACAGTGTTACAGATGGCAAGTTTCGGGCTCTGTACTAGATACAGTCGTTACAGATGACAAGTTCGGTCTGTATAGATACAGTTGTTACAGATGACATGTTCGGGCTGGCTTGTACTAGATACCGTGTTACAGCGTAAGTTGGGCTCTGTACTAAGTACAGTGTTACAGATGACAAGTTCAGGCTCTGTACTAGATACAGTGTTACAGATGACATGTTCGGGCTCTGTACTAGATACCGGTTACAGATGGCAAGTTCGGGCTCTGTGTACTAGATAAGTGTTACAGAATGACATACATGTTCGGGCTCTGTACTAGATACCTGTACAGATACAAGTTGGTCTTCAGATCACGTTAGATGACAAGTTCGGGCTCTGTACTAGATACAGTGTTACAGATGACACGTTCGGGCTCTGTACTAGATACAGTGTTACAGATGACAACGGGCTCTGTACTAGGATACAATGTTACAGATGACAAGTTCGGGCTCTCTACTAGATACAGTGGTTACAGATAACAAGTTTCCAGGCTCTTTACTAGATACAGTGTTACAGATGACAGTTCGGGCTCCGTACTAGATACAGTGTTACAGATGACAGTTCGGGCACTGACTAGATACAGTGTTACAGATGACAAGTTCGGGCACTGTACTAGATACAGTGACAGATGACAAGTTCGGGCACTGTACTAGATACGTTACAGATGACAAGTTTCGGGCCTCTGTAATAGACACAGTGTACAGATGACAAGTTCGGGCTCTGTACTAGATACAGTGTTACAGATGACAAGTCAGGCTCTGTATTGGATACAGTGTTAAAAAATGACAAGTTCAGGCTCGTACTAGTACAATGTACAGATGACCATTCAGGCTCTGTACTAGATTACAGTGTTATAAGATGTACAAGTTCAGGCTCTGTACTAGATACCATGTTAAGATGACCAGTTCAGGCTCGTTACTAGATACAGTGTTTACAGATGACAAGTTCAGGACTCTGTACTAGATACAGGGTCTACAGAACAAGTTCGGCTATTCACTTATCAGTTCAGTGACCTCAGGCTATTACAGATACAATTACAGATGACAAGTTCGGGCTCTGTACTAGATACAGTATACAGATGACAAGTTCGGGCTCTCTGTACTAGATACAGTGGTTACAGATGACAAGTTCAGGCTCTGTAACTAGATACAATGTACAGATGACCAGTTCAGGCTCTTTACTAGATACAGGTTACAGATGACAAGTTCGGGCTCTGTACTAGATACAGTGTTACAGTGACAAGTTCAGGCTCTGTACTAGATACAGTGTTACAGATGACAAGTCTCAGGCTCTGTACTAGATACATGTTACAGTGACCAGTTCAGGCTCTGTACTAGGATACAGTGTTACAGATGACAAGTTCAGCTCTGTACTAGATACAGTGTTTACAGATGACAAGTTCGGGCTCTGTACTAGATACAGGTTAACGATGACAGTCAGGCTCTGGTACTAGATACAGTGTACAGATGAACAAGTTCAGGCCCTGTACTAGATACAGTGTTACAGATGACTAAGTTCAGGCTCTGTACTAGATACAATTTTACGAATTACAGCAGACAAGGAGAGCAATCTAACACAGCAAGTAAAGACGTAGGAGAACACTGGGCGTCTATAAATAGGCCTAGGGCCATATTAAAAGACGCGGTATCGCCTTTAGCGATACTGCAGGTTAGTTAATTTACGATCGTGGTCTTAAAGTACGATTGACACATTTAGGATTGAGTCGTTAGAATACGTGCAGTAGTAACTCCGGAATGGTATTCTATGGGGATCGTAAATCTCCAAATGGTTTAATGAGCGTAAATTTACGATAGCAATCGTTAAAGGCGCGGTATCGCTAAAAAGCGATACCATGGTTTTATAAATATGGCCCTTACAGTGGAATTCTGGGTAGTTCTGTTTGTTATTTTGGAGCGGCCCTATCAATAAATCTTTATTTTACCTCTTTTAATTACTGACCAGCCCCAGAATCTGAATTAGAAATTGTTACAAGTGTTTGAGCAGACAAAAACAGTAAGGAAAGTCCTGGCAGGTGGCAGATCTAACGCTACTACTTTATTATTTACAGAGACAATGATAAATATTAATAACTTTCCTATATATAATTTGTATTCATGTGTAAACAACAGCTGCAGTGCATTCTGGGATTTGAAAAATAAAGGAGTCAATCGAGTTAGGGAGAGTTTCCCCAAACTTCCTCACTCATTATACAAATAAGGGAGAAGAGGCTTTGGGTATTACATGTTAATTTGCATTTCTGGTATTGTAATTAGAATATCTCAGCAGTGAAGACAGCAGTGAGGCATGCTCCAACCCTAACCTGAGTCGTGTAGATGATCTGGTGATCAATGGCAGCTCTCATAGGAAACATTACAAAATAGAGGACCACAGTTCCCATAAACCCTGGTGGTTACTGCTCCTTCAGAATGATGCCCTCACAACGACCAAGACGATTTGCAGAGATGGACGGCGACTGCCAGGAAAAGTGAATTCCACCTGAGCAGGAACAAGGCTGTCACAAAGCTGCTGGAATCAGTCAGTAGATCCTGTTGACCGGAAATTAACAGATGAAAATGCTCCCCCAATTCAAACGTCCTTCCCAGCTTATAGACAGAAGACACAGACTACCGCAGTCACGGAGTGAGAGAGGTGTACAATATCTAAAACTTAGGATTTAGAAGTGTTCTTCTGCCCCGCTGACAGGACTGACGCCATCTCATTTTTGCTGCCTGGGAATGGCCGGAAACTTTATTTCCCCTCCCACCTACTGGAGAGAGGTTAAAAATTCATTACCTTATCTTTATCTATAATGAATACATGTAAGCAGCATTTACTCTCAGGTGTGCATTGCTGCCATGACTTTATGAGGGCAAGCATGCTCAGTAAGTGAGGCAGCACTGGGAGAAGGAATTTCCCACCATGCAGTTTACCATACTGTCACCATTCCAGCTACAGCAGAACTGCACCATAACAGAAGAGTTTATGATAATAGTTCTTGATTGGCAACTGATAATGCAAGATGCTTCTGATTGAATATCTAAAGAAGTAGGAACAGCGATAAAAATTGTACAGTGATAGTTGTGAACAATTATAATGTCCAGTATGGGTAATTGAAGCGTAGTCTACATACAGTAAAGCTGAAACAAGTACATTTTATTGTACCTACCCATTTGATTACTGCTCAATATGTCAATGTGCAATATATAAATTTACTTTTTTTGTATCTTTAAACCTTATCCTAACATGATTGTTACTAACAAACAGCAATATAATAAATGGATATTCTTCTGCAAAATCAAATGGTTATGAAAACAAGTTACCAGCTTCTCACCAAAAGAAAATTTCTTACTCTGAGTAAGATAAATATTACAACCAGGGAATACCATATATACTTGAGTATTAACCGACCCGATTACAAACCCAGGTAGGCTAATTTTACTGAAAAGGAGTAAAAGTGATTGACTCGGTATAAACCTAGGGTAGAATTATGACCACTACTGCTTTCTGTATTCAGTATTGTTTTGAGGCTTTAGTTTCCCTTAATTGGAGAGGCAGAATTCCCATACAGTATTCCCGTAAGTAGTACTAATTCAGCCAAATTCAGTATGGTTATTACTGTTAGGAATTAAGCGGTCTATTATTTAATAAAGGGCAACAAAGCTTATAACAATACAGAATCGAAAGGCAATCTTTAACTAATTCTGTAATTCTGTATAGTTCCCCCATGAATTGATCCTGTGTTGTTGGCTGGCATAGAGCTGATGTTTAAGCTACTGGCTATAGCTGCTGTTTGTTATAAAGCTGCTGGCATAGAGCTGCTGGAATAAAGCTGCTGGCCTTGAGTCAGCACTACTTCTACCTTGTCTGGTGGGGGGCGCTCGTTCCACATCCTCTGCACTTTTGGATGATGTCACTACTCGGCGCCGGGTAGTGACATCATCCAGAAACGCAGAGGATGCAGAGCAAGCGGCTGCCATCCAAGATAGGCTTGACTCGGTGTATAAAGGTTTTCAGGCTTTTTTAAAGCCTGAAAACCTTGGTTTATACTCGTGGTTATAGTATATTACAGTTATATTTCCAGCTTTTACCATTATAGACCTGTAGAACGCCAATCCAAGAAACTGGGGACAAGACTAAATCTGACTGAATTTTTGAATATTGGGTATAAATATCGAATCATAAGTCTGGTATAAAGTGAAATTTCTCTCCTTGATTTGTCATATTGATACAATCCACAGCTATTTGGAACTGGTTACTGTGAACACAATGTATTAATAATGGTAGAAATAAAGGATAATTTTAATTAATTTTATTACATTCTAAATTTTTACTGTGTGCGATTTCTGGTGATGGAGAAGACTTTTCAATTAAGTAAATTTGTCCCCACATTCTGTACAAAGGTAGGTTTCTCCCCTGTGTGGTTCGCAGGTGTGTGCGAAGGTTGTACTTTCGAGTGAATTTTTTCCCACATTCTTGTACATGAAAAGGTTTCTCCCCTGTGTGGATTAACTGGTGGCGTGCGAAGGCTATTCTTTACAGAGAATTTTACACCCATTCTTTGCACATAAAGGGTTTTGTTCCCCCCTGTGTGGGTTCGTTTGTGTGTCCTGAACCTTTGCTTATGAGAGAATTTTATACCACATTCTGAACAAATGTAAGGTTTCTCATCCCCTGTGTGGATTCGCTGGTGTGTGCGAAGGTTGTACTTTTGAGAGAATTTTATATCCACATTCTGTACATGTAAAGGGTTTATCCCCTATGTGGATTTGCTTGTGTGACAGAAGCTTTTGCTTATGAGAAAATGTATAACTACATTCTGCACATGAAAAGGATTCTTCCCTGTGTGGATTACCTGGTGTGACCGAAAGCTTTGCTTATGAGAGAATTGTATACCACATTCTGTACATGAAAGGTTTCTTCTCCCCTGGTATGGATTACCTGATGTGAGAGAAGGCTATTCTTTTGAAAGATTTAAACCACATTCTGTACAGAAATGTCTTGTTTGTTCCCCCCTGTATGGATTCGCTTGTGTGACTGAAAGCTTTGCTTATGTAAAAATTTCATACCACATTCTGTACCATCAAAAGGGCTTCTCTCCCTGTGTGAATCTGTAGGTGTAACTTAAGATCCCTATTATAGTAAAAACTTTGTTCACCATTCTGTACAAGATAAGGTTTTGCCCCGTGTGAATCGTTGATTGTGAAAGAAGATATCGCTTTTTAAAGAATTTTTTTTCACATTCTGTGCAAGCAAAGGCTTTTCACCTGTGTGAATTTGCTGGTGTGAAAGAAGGGATTGCTTGTGAGAGAATTGTTTCTTGCATTCTGTACAGAGTAAGGTTTCTCTCCTGTGTGGATTCTTTTGTGTGAAAAAAGTGTTTGCTTGTTAGAGATCTTTTCCCACTTTCTTTACAATGGAAAGGTTTCTCCCCTGGTGTGAATTCTCTGATGTTCCTGAAGGCTCGTCTCTTAGAAGAAGGTTTTTCCCACATTTCTGGACTGTGAATATTTTTTCTTTGTTTCTCAGCTCTTGTTGATGAGAGGATTGAAGGATCTTTGTGTTGAATTTCTCCCCCACACTCTGTGTAATGATGGGATTCTCTCCACCATCTGATCTCTTGGGTATAATTATTTCCTTGGTTGGGCCCAGTGTATTAAGGACCATTGATTCCTAAACCAAGTATGTTCTGGTGTTCGGACTCGATGGATGTTTTAGAAAACAACTCCTCCTTTTCCCTGTAGCAATTATCTAGAAAATAAAAGCAAGTAACAGTGATCAGATATAATAATATAAATATTACAATACAAAATCCAAGTTTAGTTTTTTCTCTCTCGCTCCACTATTAAAATGCTCATCATGCCCTTATAGCTCTCCTGTCTGGACTACTTCACTTCTTCGTACTTGGTCTCCCCCCTCTCATCTCTCTCCTCTCCAGTCTGTCTTAAAGGAGATTTTCACTGCAATAGGAACGAAGATGCCAAAAGCTTACCTTTTGCGTGATCCAGCGTGCCTCATTGACAGGTCCCGACCGCTTCCCTGCTTTTGTTCCGCTATAGTGCGCATGACCACTAATACACACTATAGTGGAACAAAGCAGGAATAGTTTCACTACTGCAGTGAACTATTCCTGTAAACTCGGCAGCTCGATCATCTCGCTCTCCTCCCAAAGACAACCTGCAACCCCGATACTCAATCCATAGATGGCTTCGCCCATCAACACAGAATCATATTCAATACCCTTCATTTAACCTTTAAATCCCTTCACTCTACTCTGCACCTTCCTACTTTTCTCTGGTCCCTTATGTTCCTGGCCGTGCCCTTCCTCCTCGCAGGAAATCTTCCTCCACAGACCCCCACTAACCTGCTTCCTCCTGCCTTAAACCTTCTTCCTCTTGCTGCCCCCTACTTTATACTCCTCTCCCCTCTCGTCGCTTCACCTGGTGACACCCATTAAGTACTTTCCCATCTAGACCTGGTTATCCTAACCTTATTAACTCTCTCCCTCTCTCAGCTTTCGCCTGTGTGACATCCATCACAGTTTGCAGCAGAGGTCAAAGAAGGCAGCTACGGAAATGTGTCGTTTCCCATTGCAGGGTGCTGACAGCCATGAAATGTATTTGTACAGCACAAAGTAATTCAACTGCACTGTAAGGGGTTCATTTTACTTTACCCCTGATTTGAGGAAACTTGGGCTTCAAAATTTCCCTCCTTAGGGTGTTCTCTCTATATATTGTTTATACATTTTACTTTACACCTTGTGTCTCTTTTCCCCACAAACGACTGAAACCCCAGTATTTTTGAGAACTTTGTTTTTATTTTCTTTGCAAAGTCATATATATATATATATAACCCTTCAGTATGGCTTGCCACAGTAATGGATAAGTAAGATCGTAGGGTGTGTACCGGTTCCTGAAAAAAAAAAAATTACAAAAAATCGCGGAAGAGAGTACACGGTAGAAGAAAAGAAGAAATAGAAAAGACATGTACGTTGGCTTTGTTCAAGCCAAATTAATTTATTGACTACATCTCCTCCCAAGGATAACCGTATATACTCGATAAACGTCGAGGTTTTCGGCTGTAAAACAGCCGAAAACTGAACCTCGACTTATACTCAGTGTCAGTCCACTAACTTGTAAGAATATCCGGCTCCGGCCTCTCCCGATAGTCGCATCCACTGCCGTCATTCTCGCGCCTGTCTTCTTCCCGGGCCGAGTAGTGACGTCCGGGATTCGACTATCGGAGATGCGGCAAGCCGATTCCTTCTTACAAATATCAGACTGGAATGTAGGATCATGAGTGCGGCAGCATGGCTGGACTGGCCATACTAGGGTACATGCGGAATCCCCCCCGTGGGCCCAGGACCTTGGGGGGCCTTCTACCTCACTACGTGCCGCGACCACGCAGCATCTGCTGCTGTCAGTGATTCCCGTCTCTGTGTCCCATCACGTGTGAAGGAGTCCATGATATCTGAGCTGGTATCCGCCTATCCTTCAGAGCAGAGGTACTTTATTAAATGACTGCTCCTCGGGGCCTGTTCTGGCCGGCCTGCTGCCCCTCTGGGCTCTAGTGTTTGGGGGTATGGGGGTGATAAATCATGGTGGTGGTCTTAAAGGGCTTGCTGTTAGGGAAGAAGGGTTCGGGTATGTGGTCATGGAGGCTGCTGGGGGATATGATAATTGTCTAAATGGTCTTCTGTGAATAGGGATTGGGTTTAGGGGTAATGAAGTCCTGGGTGGCTCTGCGCATATTTCTAAACCCTCTGACTATACTCGGGTCAATCACTTTTATTCATTTTTTAGGTAAAATAGGTACCAATCGTTAGCATCGACTTATACTCTCGGATCAACTTATACTCGGTATTGACGGTAAAATTAACTATGGGACGGGAGACAATAAGGTAATAGCACTTATTTACTATATGGCCAGTAAAGATATTCCCAGCTTGCACACGAAAAATGGAAACCAACTACAGACTCTAAACCAGAATATACTGAAATGGCTGCTATTTTATTATCTCTATGTCGAATACGTTATTCTTGGCTCTCTGCTATTAGCTATTTGTGGGGGGGTTTATTTTTTTATTATATATATATTGATTTGCAAGAAAATAAAAACAACCGTTCCTCAAATCTGGGGGTTTCAGTCGTTTTGTGGGGAAAAGAGACACAAGGTTAAAAGGTAAAAATGTCCATAAACCATATATAGAGAGAACACCCTTTAAGGAGGGAAATTTTGAAGCCCAAGTTTCCTCAAAAATAGGGTCAAAGTAAAATGAACCCCTTACAGTGCCATGTTGAATTACTTTGTGCTGTACAATACAGTTATGCTAGCTGTCAGCACCCTTGGCAATGGGGAAACCGACACTTTCCGTAGCTGCTTCTTTGGACCTTGCTGCAAACTGTGATTCTCATGATAGATGCACTGTCCACCCCAGTACAAGCACTTATATTGGATGCTCAGTCGTTACTCTGGGCAACCCAAGTGAGAGAGGTGACCCTGAGTGTGTGTCACATGACATTGTTGGATCACATGTTCTGCTGCTCCTCATGAATGAAGTAAAGCACTGTACTGCCTGGACATCTGTGACATCTGTTGTTTAAGGTGTGCAGATGGCAGCACGCAGTTATTAACTTAAAATATTTTTAAAGGGGGAGTACGAAGGCATTTTTTTTTTTTTTTAAGTTTTTTCCCAGGTCCCTTAAACATAAGTTATACCAAGCTCTATGAAAAATTGTCGTCAGACGTTTGGAAGTTTTTCTGAAACATAAAAAATAAGATATCATATCACTGACGCATGACTTTCGAACGTAAAGAAGAACCCACCTGTAACTCATGGTGATTTAATAAACTTTAAAGGGAACTGTGGTCTACGCAAACACCGTGAGTTTAAAGAAGGGCCAGTGTTCCTACCTTTAAAAAACCGAGCCATCAACACACTCTCTAGACCACCTCATGCAACTTCAGTGACAGACAGGCGACAGGAAGTCCCTCCCCCTCCCTGCAGAGTGTGAAGATCTCCCACAGAGAAGTTAAGGGAATCTACAGCCGACCTCTCCTACTCTCCCCGCTAGGTGAAAACAAAGCGTTCTAACTTTCGCTGAAAAGTTTCTGTATGGGGGGGTCCTTTTTCAGTGTGCCTGAGTGGCACCACGGACCGCAAGTGTGCCAGGACCCAAGGCACTACGCAAATTGGGAGGGGCCAAATGGTCTGTAAGGGAAGGGCCAAGGGGGCCTGCAAAAAGGTCAATGGTTTACCATGAGAGGACAGAGGGGGCTGCAAGGGGAAGAGGAGCCACAGGTACAGATTGACTCGACAGGTTATTTCAGAGCAGAGGAGCAGGAGAGTACAGGGACCTGGTTGATGCGCTATGCATATCACAAACAAAAATTGTAAATATCTCAAAACTATGCAAATAAACACGTGGAAATTAATGGCAAAAATTTCAGGAGAGCAATTTCCTATCAATTAACTAAAGTCTTTTGGCACCACATGTTCCCCAAACGAGTGCTGCTGTCCATTAGATGTTCCATATGAAAGAGACTCCGCCGAGCAGAGGTTTTATCGGACACGTGCCACCCGTGAACCAAGACTACAATGCCACAGGTGCAGTGCGAAAGAAGGATACTAGACATCCATGGGTCTATATGAAAGAGCAGTAGTGTTTATTCACCAACACAGTTATAACTGTTTTCCACCCTTTATGGGGCCGTATCAGAACATCTGGGCGTTATTAAGTGATATATAAAATATTCATCACACGGTGATAGACGTGAGGGGTGTGTACCTATGAAGTTCCAATGATCCTTCCTCAATGTATAGACGGGTACACAAAGAAAAGTTTACACACTAACAAGCCTGTATAAATATACAAAGTTAAACTTCACTGTCACCAAGCTAAACCCGAAATAAGAAACACTGAGCCATAACAACCACAAAACCAACAAGAACATGAAAGTCCATAGTATCAATAGCGAACTTATGTTGCAACATGCACAGAGCTGAATCAATCCGTCCTTAAAGGGGGAACTTGGTCCCAAAAATGCTTAGGAAATGATAGGAATTGCTCTCCTGAGAATTTTTTTTGCAATTTATATTCATTGTTTATTTTGCATAGTTTTGAAGATTATTACATTTGTGTGTGTGATATGGCAGCAGATCACCGCTGTCCTCCCATGCAACTTCTGCTTCCACTGCTCTGAAATCCTTCAGTCAATCTCCCTATGTCTCCTCCTCCGCTGCAGGCCCCCCTCCGCTTGCGCCCCCTCCTCTTCAAGCCAACCACGTCCCGTCCAATCATTGGTATTTCTGGAAGGATATCATTAGTAACACGTCACTCACAGGTACACACCCCCATCACTCTATATCACCATTGATAATATGTATTAAGCACTTACTGTACCTAATTACGCCTCAGATGTTCTGATGAACGAGCCCACGTGTAAGGGGTGGAAACATGTTAACCGTCGGTTTTGTGAATAAACCACTACCCTTGCGTCGAAAGACCCGGAGTGCCTCCCAATGACTGATAAAACATTTTAAATTAATACATAAAGGAACCGGGGGATTTCTCAAATCCCAACCTATATGGTGAAGGAAGTTAAACGTGGGCACCCTATCACAAAAAACAATGTCATATATATATATATCTCCACGCCTGTGCGTCCCGAACAATCATGCTGAGTGAGGATCGAATGCCCCCGTGCTTTCACAACAACATCATAGTTCCCTTTTAAGGAAGCACTCGTAGGACTTGATTGTATGTGCAATAATTTTATTGTTCATACTACCGCTACGCGTTTCGCCAAGGTTACGCCGTCCTCGGGATGTTCCCCACACGTGATAAGGAAATTTAAAATGTTGTCAGCGTTAACCCCTTGCTTTCCATTATGTAACTTTAAGTGCTGTACATACAAATGTTTATACATCAAAAAGTTGCTATATATAGTGCCCTCGTAAATAATGTGTGGACACGCAATCTATACATACTAAAAAACTAAGATATGTCTACATAATATGTTTTAAAAACAGTGATTATTGCACCGATAACAAGTCCACAAGAGTATATTAATAAATCTATATGTAATATATATATGTATAGTTATTTATAGTTTCAGTAATGGAATGTTAAACCTTTACTGAATGGCAGTAGGCAGCAAAACCAGTGCGTTTTTTACTTCATTTCTTGTTAAAATTTTATTTTGATTTTACGTGGTCACACATTTCTGAGCTTACACCATGGATCTTAAGGCTCCTCCATACACTTAACAAATTAGTGATGGGACAAAAACACTTATGTTACCCAATTGTATCTCTAAAATTTCCATTTTTCACAATAAATTACACAAAATCACACAAACAGCAAATTGGTACCACTTTCAATATAATTTGCTGTAACCTAACCCCATCTAGCGGGCTCAACTATTGTAGATTTCCATCTCCTGTCTGGCTTGCCATTGTAAGGTTTATAAAATAATATATTAATGCTTTAAGTCAGCCCCAAATGAAACTTCCATCAGGTAAATCACCCCCCTTAAACGGTGAAGTTTGAAGAATGTGTGAAATCATAATAAGTCTTACCTGAAAATCCTGCACAAGTCCTGTTTCCTCTGTTTTCTGCTTCCTGTTTTCTCCAGTTAGTAACTGTCAGTTATGATTGACAGTGACATCACAGCCAGACTGAATGTTACTCCCCTGTCTGCCCTTCGAGCATGCCCAGGCTCAGTACGCTCAGTACAGGTTTTAATTGCTCGGTGCCAGAGGCATACCAGAAGAATAGCACGGCATACAGTAATGAATTCATACGGACAAACTATGATCTATCAACATATTTTAAAATTCCTAGGCCCGAGCAGTGCCTAGTGTTGCCTTGTGGATGAATCGCTTTTTGCTCGTGATTCTACAGTCACCCAGTACTTCCCAAATTACCATGTCACTTCCCCCACAGTAGATATATTAAACGGGCATTCCGACCCCCAAAACCTAGTAGGACATTACCCCAGGGCACTACTGGCCCATCATGTAGTATATTAATTCCTTATCTCACATTCCAGCTAACCAGATGGTTCTCCTGTAGTCCCCCCCCAAAGTCCCAAAAAATGCCCAACAGAGGGATACAGACTCCAATAGGAACTCTGACTCCTATCTGGCCTCTGGATGAAGTTTGGCATGCGCACTGCGCCCTTCTAACCCCCTCCTACTCCGGATTCCCTCCACCTAGTGGGTAAATTGACTTTAGGCCATATGATTCCCCCTGTCCCCCAGCCCCAACGCTCTATTTATAATTGTTCAAAGCTCCCCACAACTTACCTTACCTTCCCTCTTCCCCGCGCGAAAGTGCACTCCCAGGACAGCCGCGTAGCTGTGATCTGGCTGACGTCGCCAATCACAGACGCGAACTGCCGATCACGCCCCTCTGCTTGCATTCTCGCAAGCATAGGGCCGGACAGCGCGGGGGGTAAGGAAGAGGGGAGTTAAGTAGTTGTGTGTTGTGACGCTTTCTAAACTATAAATATAGCGTTGTGGGCTGGGGGATGAGGGAAGTAACTAAAGTCAAAAAAGCAAATTTTGATCAATAATCAAAAAACTATGTTTTTTTAACCCCCAACGTGATTCAGGTATACACAGCTACTGACCTACAACCATAAAACTATCTTTTATTGAGGATAAATCTAAATTAGTTTTTTTGACTTTAGTTACCCTTTAAATATGGCTTCCATGGGAATGGAAAGGTAGGTCGGTAGGTGGGTGTACCTGGGTCTGTGTGGGGGGGTTGGGGGTATCACCATTTGTATTTATGACCATGAAACAAACTGTTTTGAAATATCCACATTTGAGGATTGTTACCATTATAGTCTATGGGGAAAAATGTCCGGAAATTCGCCGATAACGCCGTAACGCTTCCGCGGATTCCTTAGCTAGAAGATAGCACACTTCTCCTATATGCCCCGCACGTCTGTACCGAATTTCATGTCTCTAGCTCAAAAACTGTGGGAGGAGACACGGCCCAAAAAAGTGGAAGAATAAAATGGAAGAAGAAAAAGAAGAAGAAATAGAAAGAACAGTAATTTTCAAGCCAAATTAAAAAGACATACGCCCTCAACCAGACACAGGTACACACACCTACTGATCTACTTATCCATTACTGTGAAAGCCATACTTTAAAGGGTAACTAAAGTCAAAAAAGCTAATTTTGATCAATAATAAAAAAACTTTGTTTTTTTTAACCCCCAACGTGATACAGATATACACACCTACTGACCTACCCCTCCATTACTGTGGCAGCCATACTTAAAGGGTAACTAAAGTCAAAAAAACTAATTTTGACCAATCATCAAAAAAGTTTTTTTTTAACTCTCAACCCGACACGGGTACACACACCTACTGACCTACTTATCCATTACTGTGGCAGCCATACGTAAAGGGTAACTAAAGTAAAAAAAAACTCCTTTTGACCAATCCTCAAAAAAGTTAGTATTTTATCCCCTGATAGTTGGGGATGAGATCTGGCCTAGAATCCTGCATCGTGTCAGGTTTGGTTAGCTGATCAGTACTGTAGCCTGTAATAGAGTCTATTATTATTTACTGACATTGATCCTTTATAAATATGATCCCATGCCTTTAATTTGTTTGTAAAATACCAAGTTATATTGTATGTTACTCTGTTATACTATGTGAGTGTGCAGTGTCCCCACATTTTATGATGCGGTAGTAAGGTAACAATGTATCTACAGCTGGTAATTATAGATACTGTAGGTTTATAAATAGGTCCCTATGTTGGGTGGACTGGACAGACTGCAGCTGTGACAGTCCATAGTGTGTCTTTCAGTCCAGTAACCGGATCCCTCCCTATGTTTAGGACCCTGTGGCCACCCCCTCCCCCTGATCTCTATATAAACACAGAAGGTCCAGAGAGAGGGAGTTCATCCAGGAGCAGGGAGATCAACATGTTCTATAGTAAACAGAAAGGTAACAACTGGTTACAAGGGGTAACTTTGTGTTTTTCCCATAACACTAAATTCTCCCTGAGCATGCTGGGAATTGTAGTTTAGAAACTTGCTGGGACACGCGTGTGTCTTTAGAAATGAGTCTCCACTGTAAGTATTGGGGTGTCTGGCAGCACCATGAGGGGCAGCTCTGATGTGTAATCATCCTCACCATATCTGTGTTCCTTTTAATTCCTGGTGCTAAATCTGTGTGGATGATTAGGCATCTGAATTTACAAATACTGCAGCCTGTACTGGATTTTCCATAGAGACAATTTCTCTCAATACAAAGTATTGTGTATATAGCGTTATAATAATTGGGTTTAGTAAGTATTGTGTATATAGCGTTATAATGATTGGGTTTAGTAAGTATTGTGTATATAGCGTTATAATAATTGGGTTTAGTAAGTATTGTGTATATAGCGTTATAATAATTGGGTTTAGTAAGTATTGTGTATATAGCGTTATAAATCACATTTATATACAAATATAAACCCTGGAATGACGTTTACTATTGGTGTATGAATGACATTTATACACAATATAAACCCTGGAATGACGTTACTATTGGTGATTATGAATGACATTTATACACAAATTAAACCTGGAATGACTGTGTTACTATTGGTGATATGAATCACATTTATATACAAATATAAACCCTGAATGACGTTTACTATTGGTGATATGAATGACATTTATACACAAATATAACCCTGGAATGACTGTTACTATCGGTGATATGAATCACATTTATACACAAATATAAACCCTGGAATGACTGTTACTATTGGTGATATGAATCACATTTATACACAAATAAAATCCTGGAATGACTGTTACTATTGGTGATATGAATCACATTTGCCATTATTGTCATGGTAAGAAATTTAAAGCAGAGCCACCTGGAATGTGACCACGCCCCCAGATATTGCTGCTACAGCCACACCCCCAAACATCAAGGCTACGCCTCTAAAGATAACTGCCATGCCCCCATATGTTGTGGTCACACCCCCAAAACCATTACGGCCTGCCCCATACATCATGGCCACATCCCAAAACATCATACCCACACCCCCAAATGGCATAGCCACTCCTACACTTTCAAACAGTGTGGCCATGTCCCTAAACATCAGAAAGTAACGTTATTGATTGGGATCTAATAGTCAATATAAAGTGGTCCTTGTGCAGGATAAAGTGTTAAAGTGCAAACAAGTGACACACTGTCACTAATATGCAAAAAATAGAGCACGCTTAATAAAACACACAGAGCTCAGACAAGGCAACAGAATGAAGCCGACTTTAACAACACAGACAAGGAGACGCACATCACATGATCAGAAGACATGACGCCGTCGACACTCAAGTGCTGTGATATTCAGTTACAATCAACATGTTTTCCCACGGCCAATTCCATGTAGCATGTTCACAATAATGTCATTGTAAACAAAGTTTTGCTAGAAAACAGTGTGTTATACATCCTTCAAGCAATGTCACCTCCTCAACTCATAATATACATACATGACATATATACTAACTGTACACTTTTTATCCACCTGTCTCTTCCATCTAAGCCAAAAACCTGCACGTAACATACTATACCCACATATGTACACGGGCAACGCCGGGTATAACTGCAAATTATATAGAAATAAAACTAAACTGAATCTAAATAAAACATTCCATGGTTTAAACTAGACAGAGAAACTGGTACCAAGTACCCAAATAGATGAAATGTGTTACCATGAAAAAACACTCAATCCAAAAAATATTACATTAAATCTCCTAGAATATTTATACATAGAATATTTACTATTTACTCTATAATATTATACAATAGAATATTACTATTTTACTCTATAATATTTATACAATAGAATATTTATATTTACTCTAGATATTTATACAAGAGATATTACTTATTTTACTCTAGAAATATTATACAATAGAATATTTAGACTATATGCACCCAGGACAAACACTATGGTATTGAATTAGAAATGATCCCACAGCCCCTTTTGTATGGAAATAAATTCACTTTGTATTTGATATGTAAATAATATTAATTGAGGAGAACCAAAAAATATGTACTCACTCTAATGACTATGAATGTAAATGAGAAACTTTGTTAAGATTGTTGGTTAACAGTGTGTGGTATCATCAATGATGACATAACATATTGGATGGAAGCCAGATATAAATATGTAAATGTGTTGCCATGGAAACAAAACATTTAATACAAAGAAAAAAGATGAAAAATATAAAAGCCCCTCTATTGTAGTATTTTACTCTATACTATTATGGAATAGAATTATTTGACTATATCACTAGGCAAACACTGGTATCGAATGGAGTCCTGAAATATACATTAATCATCTTTTTCTTTATTGTAAATTGTGGTCAGATCCATAAAACTTTTATTATATGTAATTCCCTTTAGAAATGATCCCACAGCCCCTTCTATGTATGGAAATAGTTCACTTGTCTTTTTATCAATAATACTAAGATGGAGACCAAAAAATATGTACTCCCTCCAATGCTCTGAAATGTAAATGGAGAAATTTTATCAAGTGCGTGAACATCAATGATGACTCACTTATTGGATGGAAGCCAAGCTAAATATGTAAATGTTGCACATGGAAACAGGGGTGTGGCTTTGCAGGGAAAGACCATCCAAATGAAGGTCATTCAAAGTAAGATTTTAATATAGTGAAATTGGAGTTTAACAAGGGAGTTAATTGTTGACATCTCGCTCTATCTTCTACAGATACGCATTTTTACCTCCATCGCCTTAACTTCTGTTACCCAAGTAAAACTACATACTAAATCATAGTGGTATTTATTTCCAATCTCGATGGGTTATCCGATCAGATTTTCGATCGTTTCAGATGATTGCAAATCCAATTGGAAGAATATTGGACCATGCTGGCTACTACTTAATGTCAGTCCTGGAAACATACTCTAGAACATGTTCCCTTATAAACTTTCCAGGATCTTCCCCACCACTGAAGTTAAACTACTGGCCTGTAATTACCACGGCTGTGAACGACGACCCTTTTGGAATATTGGAATAACACAGGCCTTTTTCCGATCCAGAGTCACGATCTGGACATGATAGAATCTGCAAAAAATGAAGAACCAATGGGCCTAGATAAAACGAACTTAGCTCCCAATCAAAGCTTTATATTAAAGTACAGGATCTCTAATTAATAGGAAAAGTCATGTTGTAAAAATGTAACTTTTCAAATTACCGCCTTATCCCCAAGCCACCAGAGGTAAATTAAATACAAGTATTTAAGGGCCTGTCCACACTTCTAGCAGATAACAGATGTAGCTGAGCAAAAAGTGCCTGGCATCACCATAATAAATATAATTTCTACCACCGGGCCTTCAGTGCGGTTTAAAGGCTTGAGGCTCAGTTCCAGGTGGGTATGGCAGAGGGATCAAATGTGAGAGGTCCGACACCTGTAGGGTCCCTGCGTTCGCTTAAGTACTTGCCCGAGGTTCAAGGAGGTTCCATGGCGGGATGGATCTCCCGTGGAGGGTACCACATATTCACACAGAAGAGCCGACCGGAGCTGTAAAACCCACCGAAGGGTACCTTTGGAATAAGAGAAGAAACAATATTGAGATATCACCGAAACATCTCTCAGAGGAAGTCCAGTGGGACTATGAGCATTAGTTGTATATACGGTAAACCAGTACCATCCCCCTTATCTGGTACCCCCATATGTACCAGCTCCACTACCCTCTAAACATGAGGTTTAGGGTTGGTCCCCACTGTGTTCAGCCACACATCTAATCAAATACACTTGACAACACAAATCTAATCACACTAACTCACCGGACACCACACCTACTGGACACCACCACATAATCACACTCACACTAGCTGGGACACCCCACATCTAATCACCACTCACCCCGGACACCACACATCTAATCCACTCACACTAATCGGACCACCAACACCATCTAATCACCTCACTCAACGGACATATCTTAATTACACTCAAATGAACGGATAACCACACACTCTAATCGCACGCACACAACTCACCCGGACACCCAAACCATCTAATTCACACCACGGACACCCACACACTAATCCACACTCACACCAGACACCCACACATCTAATCACACTCACACTCATTGGACACCCACACATCTAATCACACTCACCGGACACCCACAACGGACTAACACATACACGGGACCCCCAAATCTAATAAACACTACAATCAAACAGACCCACACATCTTAATCACACTACAACTACCGGAAAACCCACACTCCAATCATACCCACATCACGGACACCCACCACATCTAATCACACTCATACTCACCAGACACCCACACATCTAATCACACTCACACTACGGACACCCACACATCTAATCACAACACGGACACCACAACTATCACATCACACTAACCGGACACCAACACATCTAATCACACACATACTCACCCGACACCCATAAATCTAATCACACTAACCGCACAATCACACATATAATCACACACACACCAGACACCCACACATTTAATCACACACACACTCACTGGACACCACACCTCTAATCACACACATACTAACAGACACCCACACATTTACCAGCAACCACACATCTAATACACCACACACGGGACACCCACAAATCTAATCACACACCCGAACCACACCCACACACCTCTAATCACACACACTTACCAGACACCCACACATCTAATCACACTCACCGCACAATAACACATATAATCACACACACCAGACACCCACACATTTAATCACACACACACTCACTGGACAACCACACCTCTAATCACACACATAAACAGACACCCCCACAATTACAGACAACACACATCTAATCACACACACTGGAGACCCACAAATCTAATCACACACCCGGACACCCACACCTTCAACACACACACTTACCAGACACCCCACACATCTAATCACACTCACTCACCGGACGCCCACATATCCAATTACACTCACATGAAACGGATAACCACACATCTAATCGCACTCACACTCACCCGACACCCAAACATCTAATCACACATCACGGGACAACCACACATCTAATCACACACCACACTCACCGGACACCCACACATCTAATCACATACACTGGACTCCCACAAATCTAATAACACTCACTACCGGACACCACACATCAAATAACACTCACTCACCGGACACACCACACATCTAATCATACCCACCATCCACGGACACCCACACATCTAATCACACTCACACTAACCGGACACTACACATCTATCACACTCACACTAACCGGGACCCACCACACATCCAATCACACTAACCGGACACACACACATCCAATCACACACATACTCACCCAACACCCACACATCTAATCACACCCACACATCTAATCACACACTCACCCGACACCAACACATTTAATCACACACACCGCACAATCACACATATAGTCACACAACCAACACCACACAACATTTAATCACACAACACACTCACCAGACACCCACACATCTAATCACACACATACTAACAGACACCCACACATTTACCAGACAACCACACATCTAATCACACACCAAAATGGACACACACATCTAATCACACACACACACACCAGACACCCACAAATCTAATTACACAAACCGGACACCCACACCTAATCCACACACACACACAAACTTACCAGACACCCACCATTTACCAGAAAACCACACATCTAATCACACACAAAATGGACCAACATCTAATCACACATACACGGACACCCACAAATCTAATCACACACACTGGACACCCACACCTCTAAATACACACACACTTACCAGACACCCAAACATCTAATCACACATCACACATACACTTACCGGACAACCACACATCTAATCACACACACACACACACACACACACACACACACATCAAATCACACAAACCAGACACCCGCAAATCTAATCTCACACACTGGACACCCGCAAATCTAATCACACATACCGGACACCCCCACATCTAATTACACACACCGGAGACCCGCAAATCTAATCACACACACCGGACACACGCACAATAATTGGTGGTTTAGTAAGTATTGGGCTATATAATAGCGTTTAATATTCGTTAGTAAGTGAGGTGTGTATATACCGTTAAATATTGGGTTTTAGTAAGTAGTGTGGTATATAGTCGTGTATAATGATTGGGTTTAGGAAGTATGAGTGTCTTACGTTATAATGATTGGGTTTAGTAAGTCTTGGGAGGTGTATTAGCGTATAATCATTGGGGTTTAGTAAGTATTGTGGTATATAGCGTTATAAAATTGGTTTAGTAAGTATTGTCGCTATATAGCGTTATCACATGATTGGGTTTAGTAGTAGTGGGTGTACGTTATAATAATTGGGTTTAGTAAGTATTGTATAGAGCGTTATAATAATTGGGTTTAGTAAGTATTGTTTATATAGCGTTAAATACTTGGGTTGTAGTAATATTGTGTATATAGGTTATAATAATTGGGTTTAGTTAAGTAGTGCTGGTATATAGCATGTATCTGAATTGGGTTTAGTAGTATGTGTATATAGCGTTTACATTAATTGGGTTTAGTAAGTATTTCGGTATATGCCGTTATAATAATTGGGGTTTAGTAAGTATGGGGTAATATATCGTTATAAGGGTGAAGTTTGGTAGCGTTTTATTGATGTTAGTATTGTGTATAAGCGTTATAATGATTGGGTTTAGTAGTGATTGTATATGTTAGATATTGTGTATAGAGTTATATAATTGGGTTTAGTAAGTATTGTGATATAGCCGTTATAATATTGGGTTTAGTAGTATTGTGTATATAGTCTATAAATTGGGTTTAGTAAGTAGGTGGTAATATCGCGTGGGGGGGATAATGAATTGGGTTTAGTAAGTATTGCGTATATACGATTAAAATGTTTGTTTATAGTAATTTTGTAGTCTATGCGGTCATAATGATTGGGTTATAGTAAGTATTTGGTGTATATAGCGTTTATAATGAATTGGCGTTTAGTAGTATTGTTATATAGCGTTATATACTTGGGTTTAGTAGTATTGTTATAGTGGTTATAATAATTGGTTAGTAAGTATTGTGTATATAGTCGTTAATATTGGGTTTAGTAAGTATTGGTATATAGCGTTTACTAAATTTGTTTTAGTAGTGATTGGCTGTATATAGCGTTATAATACTTGGTTTAGTAATATGTGGATGCTCTATGATTGGGTTCGTAGTATGTATTGCGTTATAATAATTGGGTTTACGTAAGTGGTATTAGCTTACATGATTGACTAGCTATTGTGTAATAGCATTACTGGGTTTAAGTTAACGTATTGTGTATTATAGCTTATAAATATTTGGGTTTTAGTATGTCATTGTGGTATATAGCGTTATAATAATTGGTGTTTAGTAGAGATATTGCTGTAAAGCGTTATAAGGATGAAGAGATTTTGTTTATAATGTCTATATGTGTGATATAAGTATTCGTTATAGTTAATTGGGTTAGAAGTATTGTGTATATAGCGTTTACATGATTGGGTTTAAGTAGTAGGTTGTGTATATAGTGTATAATAATTGGTTTTAGTAAGTAATGTGTATAACGTTATTAATGATTGGGTTTAGTAAGTATGTGTGTACTATAGCGTTATAATATGGGGGTGTAGTATTGATGTTGTATATAGCGTTAGTAATGAATTGGGTTTTAGTAGTATTGTGTATAGTAAGCATTTATAATGATTGGTTTGTAGTAGTCTTGTGATATCTAGCATTATAATAGATTGGGTTTAGTAAGATTGTGATATATTAGAATGTATAAATATTGGGGTTTAGTAAAGTATTGTGTATTATAGCTTATAATGATGGGTGTAGTAAGTATTGTGTATATAGCGTTATAGGAAGATTGGTTTATATGTAATTCTTGTATACTAGCTATAAGATAATTGGGGTTTAGTAATATGTGTAATTAGCTTATAAGTAATTGTGGGGTGAGTAGTAAGTATTGGTGTATATAGCGTTATCAAGGATGGTTTAGTAAGGTTTTTGTTGATTAAAATCGTTATAATGAATGTTGGTCAGTTTAGATAAGTATCTGCGTGTATTAGCAGTTTAAATATTGGGTTTAAAGTAAGTATTCGGTGTAATATAGGCTCGATATCTGCGATATGGTTTAGTAGTTATCGTATTGTTATTGTGCTTAGAAGATTGGGCTTTAAGTAAGTATTAGTGTTTATATGCGTATGAATAATTGGGTTTAGTAAGTCTTGTGTATAATAAGCGTTAATAAATGGATTGGGTTATCGGAGTAGTATTTGGTGTATATAGCGTTATAAGTATTGGGGTTTTAGTAAGGTTATTGCGTATGTATCTTACTAGTAATGTCGTGGTTAGTAAGTGATTGTGTATATAGCGTGGTATGATAATTGGTTTAGTATGATAGTTGCTGTATATAGCGTTATAATAATTGGGGGGTTTTCAGTAAGTATGGTTTAAGTGTTATATAGCGGTTAGTAAGTGTGTATTGCGTAGAATTGTTAGTAAGTATTGGCGTATATTCGTGATAATAATTGGTTTGTAAAATATTGTGAATTAATATAGCGGTTAATATATTAGGGTTGTAAGTATTATATAGACGTTATAATGATTGGTTTATAATAGCGTTTAATTATAAATGACTGGGTTTTAGTACGTCATTTGTGATAGGCGTTAGTAGGGATGATTGGTTTTAGTAGTATAGTGTATAAGGATATAATACGATGTTTATAAGTATTCGTTATATGTTATATATTGGGTTTGTAGTATTGTGTCAATATAGCGTTATAATGTTGTGGTATAGTAAGTATTCTGCTGTGAATATAAGCGTTATAAAATAATTCGGTTTAGTAAGATATTGTGTATATGCGTGATAAATAATGTGGGTAGGTTTAGTAACTTATTGTGTATCTAGTTAATAAGTCGATTGGAGTTGTAGTAGTATTAGGTATAAGCATTATAATAGATTGGGTTTAGTAAGTATTGGAAGGCAATGATGTAGTAATAATTACAATTATTTGGGGTACATTGGAAAAGCGTTATAGTGGGTTTAGTAAGTATTGTGATATTGCTATACTATTGGTTTAGTTACAGTATTTGTATTAGCTATAATAATTTTTATGTAAGTAGGTATAGTTAAGAATTGGGTTTGTTAGTTCTTGGTATATGAGCGTTTAAATAATTGTGGTTTGAGTAAACGTTTGGCTATATACGTATATAATGATATTGGGTTTAAAGAAGATTGTTGTACATATAGCGTATATGATTGGGTTTAGTATATTGGGCTGTATTAGCGTTATAATAATTGGGTTTAGTAATTATTGCGTACATATCTGTTTATCAATTATAACGCACTTGGTTAGTTCTTAAGATTGTGTAATATCGATGGCTCAGTTCTATTAATCCAGCGATTAAGCGGTTTCAGAAGCTAACTTGTCCAGTGATCAATTGTCACAGTTACTATACATGACTATTGATGGCTTCAAGCATTTAGGTATAGGTTTCATGGTTGTATACGTATTGCGTTAACTGATAATGTAATTGGGTTTAGTAAGTATTGCGTATATAGCGTTATCAATATCGGGTTTCTAAGTATTGTGTATATAGCGTTATAACATATTGGGTTTATAAGTAATTGCGTATATAGCGTTATAATATTGGTTTTAGTAAGTATTGTGTCGATAAGCGTTAAATAATTGGGTTTAGTAAGTATTTGTTTCTTCTAATCGTTTAAATATTGGTATATGCGTTTACACTGGTAGTAAGTATTGGGTGGTATGCTAGCGTTATACTATTGGGGGTTTAGTAAGTAATTGTTGTGTTATAGCGTTATCATAATTGGGTTTAGTAAGTATTGCGTAATAGCGTTATAATATTGGTTTATAAGTGTTTAGCTATAAATAGGTTGAGTATGTGATAAGCGTTATAAAATGGGAACATTGTAAGCGTTATAAATGGGTTACGTTATTGTGCTATATAGCTTATCATACATTGGTTTTAACGTGATTTGTGTTATCAGTGTTATAAAATTGGGTTTTTAGTATTATGGTTATAGAGCATTATAATAATTGGGTTTAGTATAGTATCGTTTGCGTTTAATCATTGCGTAAGTCGCGTTATAGATAATTCGGTTTAGTAAGTATTGTGTATAGACGTTATAATAATGTGTTTAGTTAATATTGTATATAGCGTTATAATAATTGGGTTTATAGTGTTGTAAGTATATAGTTATTGATGGGTAGTCGTATTATAATGCTATCATTGGGTTTAGTAAGTATGTGGGTAATAAGTTTATAATATTCGGTGTTTAGTAAAGTATTGTGTTATAGCGTTATACATAATTGTGGTTTAGTTAAGTATTGCTGTATATAGCGTTATACATATCTGGTTTAGTAAAGTATTGTGTACTATAGGTTATAATCATTGGGTTTAGTAAGTATTGTGTATATAGCGTTATAATGATTGGGTTTAGTAAGTATTGTGTATATAAGCTTAAATGATTGGTTTTGTAATGTATTTGGTTATATCGAGTGTATAATAATTGTGGGTTTAGTAAGTATTGCGTATATAGCCGTTATAGATTCGGTTTCAGTAATATTGTGTATATAGCGTTATAATAATTTGGTTTAGTAAGGATCTGTGTGCATACTATCTATACTAATGATGGTTTAGTAGTATTGTGTATATAGGCATATAAATATTTTTATAAGATCTTGTTATAGGTTTATGATTTAGTAAGTATTTGTATATAGCTTATAATAATTGGTTTAGTAATATTGTTGTATATAGCTATTATAATGATTCGGGTTTTAGTAAAGTAATTGTTATTAGCTTATACAAATTGGTTTAGTAGTATTGCGTATATCAGTGTATAATAATTGGGTTATTAAGTATTGGTATCTAGCATTATATAATAATTGGGGTTTTAGATAAAGTATTGCGTACTACTAAGCGTTACCTAAGATTGGGTTAGTAGGGAGTATTGCGTATATAGCGTTATAATGATTGGGTTTAGTAAGTCTTTTGCTGTCTATGCGTTATAAGTATTGGGTTTAGTAAGGTACTTATGTGTATAAGCTCGTTCTCTCATGATTGGGTTTAGTAAGTTGGTATAGAGTCTTATAATAATTGGGTTTAGTAAGTGATTGGTTATAGCATTATAATAATTGTGGTTTAGTTACGTATGTGTTGTTTCCGTTGGGTCGTACCTCTACGTCTCTCTGGTTTTCAGTCGGGTCTCTTATACCATGGGTCACTAGTGGTATATGCGTTATAATTAGTGGTTTAGTAAGTATTGTGTTATATAGCGTTAACATAATTGGGTTTAGTAAGTATTGTGTATATAGCGTTTAATAATTGGGTTAGTAAGTATTGTGTATATAGCGTTATAATACTTGGGTTTAGTAAGTGTGTATATGCGTTTAATAATTGGGTTTAGTAAGTATTGTGTATATAGCGTTATAAATGATTGGGTTTAGTAAGTATTGTGGTATATAGTGGTTATAATAATTGGTTTAGTAAGTATTGTGTATATAGCGTTATAATGATTGGTTTAGTAAGTATTGTGTATATAGCGTTATACATATTGGGTTTAGTAGTATTGGGTATATAGCTTAATATTGGGTTTAGTAAGTATTGTGTATATAGTTATAATTAATTGGTGTAGTAAGTATTGTGTGTATATAGCGTTATAATTGATGGGTTTGGTAAGTTATTGTATATAGCGTGTATAATTGATTGGTTTAGTAAGTCTTGTGTATATAGCTTATAATAATTCGGTTTAGTAGTATTGTGTATATAGGTTGTAATGATTGGGTTTAGTAGTATTGTGTATATAGCGTTTAATAATTGGGTTAGTAATAGTATGTGTATATAGCGTTATAATGAATTGTGTTAGTAAGTATTGTGTATTATAGTTTTATAATAATTGGGTTTAGTAAGTCTTGGTATATAGAGCTTATAATGATGGGGTTTAGTAAGTATGTGGTATATAGCGTTAATAATATTGGGTTTTTAAAAATAAGGTATTGGTGTATATACAAGTGTATAATATTGGGTTTAAGTAAGTATTGGTGTTTTATAGTTTTTTATAATAATTTCGGTTTATTACAAGTGAATTGGTAATAGCGTTATATAATGATTGGTTGTTTTAGTAATATTGTGTTTATAGGTATATAATAATTGGTTAGTAAGTATTGCGTATAGCGTTATAATATATTGGGTTTTAGTAAGTAACTTGCGTCATATCATGCCGTTATACATTGATTTTGACTAACAAGATAGAACCATAAGAACCGACGAGTTAAGGGCCCACAAGTGGGCTAGGAAGATAGAGTGAGCAGAGTGTTTTAAATTTTCATTTTGGGGATAGGACATGCACTTTAACTATCTGTTTCTTTCATCTTTGCTATAAAAAAACCTGCAAAGCTTACATTTTTTTGTATGGTAAAAAAGCAAAGAATATAAGAATTATATCTTATCTTCTCCATAGTATGTCATAGTCATAACAATCAGTATAGTCCCTAGTCCTTATAGCAGGTTGCCATAAGACATACTCCCATCCACTTCCAACGCCCTCGAGCATCATCCTCCTTTCCTGGCCTAATCTGTTATCCCAGAGCGCAGGCAAAAAAACCACAACACCAAAAATTTATGAAGGGTTGGAAAAAATTCCTTGCCTGACTCCAAGTGGCAATCGAGATTTCCATTTCCTTCCCATGGAACAAACTCGTACTGGGGTTATGTATCAATATAACCATTACCTTGTAACATCCCTTGTTTGTAAGAAACTCATCCAGCTTTTTTTTTGAAACTGACCACAGTTGAACCGCCATTACAGAGTCCACGGTGGATCGGACAGTTCTCATACTTTACCCGTTACTCACAGTGGAAAAACCCTTCCCCAACCTACTTTATGTAATAAAACATCCACTAGGCTAACGTTGTACATTCCTTGTTTGCAGAAAACGCATCCAGCTTTTTTTCTTGGTTTTTTGAAACTGACCAGATCTGAACAACTGCCAGAAACAAACGATCCGGACTTGGAAGAGACAGTCCATAGCTTTAATTCACCGTTCTCTCAGCAAGCAGTGTGCCAAAAAACACACACAATAAAAATTCCACACCTCTACTTTATGTATCAATACCAGTACTTATGATAACACAAAATTTCCTTGTTTGTAGAACTCATGCCAAGACTTTTTGTTTATTAACTGACATAATCAAATGAGAACCCTGCCAGAAAACACACAGTTTCCATCTACCGACGAGACACCTTCCATAGTCATTACGTCGCGTTCTCTTAAAGCCGTAAACCACATTGACAACCTTTCCCAATGAGCTCTAACTTATAAGAGTATGATCTGTATCGAAGTTACAGTTAACTTGTAACATTCCTTGTTTGTAGCAACTCATCCAGCTTTTTATTAAACTGACCAATGAACTGCCATAAAAATACAACCAACACGTCCACTTGAGACAGTTAAATCCATATCTATATAACCTGTTCTCACAGTGAAAAACCCTTTCCGATCTTGTAAGCACATAAAAACACCATTTTTCTTCACATCCTTTTAAGGGATGTCCACTGTTTCCTCTGACAAGTGTTCTAATTGGTGCGACAATGCCCCAGAAGTTTATTGTATGGCCCGTTGTGGAATTTTGGATATGTACTCATAGCACGATCAATAACAAATGGTCAGGTAACCCAGGGAACACAAATCAAAAAACAACAAAAGAAAGGGCAGTTCTCTCCAGCGAGAACATATGTTGTAAACTGTTGCCGCTCTCTTCATATTCAAAAACAACATAACATGAGGAAAACCAAATAACGAAATATCAAAACCTCATCAAAAAAAAATCAATACAAAATCTCCCAAACTATAGCGTCCCCCCAATCCCCTTATTTATATTTAGTATTGCCCTTCTCTGAACCCTTTCCATTTCCAACAGATGTAGCCTTTATTGTACACAGGGGCGAAGCGAATTCCAACTACTCACGTGCATTATTTCCAAAATTCGAGGCCTTAACCAATGCTTGTAACAGAGGGAGAATTAATTTTCCTCCCTTGAATCCATACCCTCATCTGTTATACAAAGACCAATACCCATGCTGGCTCTGGCTGTTGCCGTCCTGCAGACTGCTTTCTAAACCTTTACAGTTTGGTTTCCACCAAAAACTCCAAGATCCTTTCCACAGAGATTCACTTAACACAAGTACCATTTATAGTATAATGCACACTCTTTTTAGTCAAAATGCATCACCTTACATTTATCACATGTGCATTTCATCTGCCCTTACACCCAAGTGATAATCGATCTAGATCCCCTTGCAACATGATTTCACATCGCCTTTGAAGTGTTTTTATGTGCGAAATTCGCACAAAGTTTGGTGTCGTCAGCACACACAGAACCTTGCTGTCAATACCCACACTCCAATCATATTAAATGAGATTAAATAGAAAGAGCCCCAACACGAACCCTTGTGGCACTCCCACTTAGCACTTTAATCCATAAATGATGACGCCCCATTAACAACTACTCTCTGCATCTATCTCTGTAAAAGAACCAATTTCTGATCCATGTACAAATTTGACTCCCCCAGACCAACAGACCTTAGCTATCCTTAAGTCGCCGATGGGGGGACTGTATCAAAGAGCCTTTGCACAAACCACGTCAAACTACATCTACAGGCTATACCAGAGTCTAAATTAATACTAACTTAACTTCCTCATAAAAGCCACGCAAGTTTTATTTGACAAGATCTATGTCCCCTCTAACCACTGCTGGTTCTACTTATCAATTGTCAGACCTTGAAACTACTCTAGAACAGTTCCCTTATTCAACTTTCCAGGAACTTCCCCACCAACTGAAAGTTCAACTACAGCCTTAATTCCCTACCCGCTGGAAGCTACCCGTTTTGGATAATGTGAATACAACACCTTTTTCAATCCAGAGGGCACACGACCGGGACATGAGGGACATCATAATATATTAAGACATGTACCATATTAAAATACAATTTACCTTTGATCATTATAATTACTAATAAAAGAAAAAAATGAGATCTCCTTATGTGTACAGAGGGTACCACATGGTCCTAAGTGTTAGCAGTAGAAAAGGCTTAAAATACATGAAAATGTCTTAATTGTATTAAATCAATTCTCTATGAGATTGAGTAGGTAGCTAATCTGCTATAAATAACATAATTCAACATTGATTTCTTCAACACTATGAACAAACTTCTTGTAAGCAGAGTATACAACTTACCCAATGGTCATTGTCCATCCTTATAGTGTGTTTGTAACCTGTCCCAGATACGATGGTGTTCTGTCCATTCCCTTCATATCTAATTATACATAATCTATAGATCTAGAACTACCCAATTCAGGTGTCCATGGGCCTTTAGTGTGTTTGTACCTGTCAGATAACGATGGGCTTAGATGTCCATGACCCGTTATATGATATATACCATAATATATGAGATATCGAGACTAACCACTTCATTGTCTAACCTATAGTGTGTTGTACCTGGTCCAGTATCAACGCATGGTTTCATGTCCATTTCCCCGTTATATTAATAGAACAATAATGATAGATATAGAACTAACCCTAATTCATTGTCCATCCTATAGTGTGTTGTACCTGTCCAGATAACGATGTGGTTAATTACCATAATCCCGTTTATATTCCAATATAGACATAAGATATAGGGATATAGAACTGTACCCGCCAATTCATTGGTCCTGCCTTATAGTTGTGTTGTACCTGTCCAGTATAACGTGTGTGTCAGTCATAGACATCCATGTTATATGAATATAACCATATATACTATAGATATAAACTACACCGAATTCATTGTCTGACCTATAGCTGTGTGTACCTGTCCAGATAAAACGATGGGGTTAAATGTCCATGGTGAGCCCGTTATCTGAATGAGAAATATAAATAATTATATGCACTACTCGAAGGTAACCCAATTCTATTGTCCAGTCCTATAGTTGTGTTGTACCTGTCCCGATACGATGGGTTAAGTGTCGATTCCGCCTGTTATATGAAGATAAAATATAATAGATATAGAAACTACCAATTCATTGCATTTCAGTATAGTGTTTCGTTGTACCCTGCTCCAGATAACGAGTGGTAATGTCCATGTCCCGTTATATCAATATACAATAATATATGATAGAAACTAACCCATTCATTGTCCATCCCTATAGTGTGTTGTACCTGTCCAGATCAACGATGGGTTCAATGTCCTTATCCCTGTTTATATTAATAAACATAATATATAGATATAGAACTACCAACTTTCATTGTCCCATCCTTATAGTGTGTTTTCCTGTCCAGATAACGATGGTTTTAATGTGTCCTTCCCCGTTATTATAATATAACATAATATATAGATATAAACATACCAATTCTTGTCTAACCATATCAGTTGTGTATGTACCTGTCCGATACCGAGGGGTTAATGTGCCATTCCCCTGTTATATATATAATTATAACATAATATATAGATACTAGAACTACCCAATTCCCTGTGTCCATCCATATAGTGTGAGGTACCTGTCCAGAGTACGATGGGTTAATTTCCATCTCACCGTCTTCAAGGTTTGAATATAACATAATAATAGAATATAGAACTACCCTCTCATTGTCATCCTTATAATCGTGTGTGTACTGTCATTCCAGATAACGATGGTGTATAATGTCCTATGCCCCGTTAGATCTATATACCATAATCTGATAGATATAGAACTACCAATTCATTCATGGTCCATTCCTTAATATTGTGATTGTACCGCCCAATTACCATGGTTACATGTCCATTCCCTTTTACTGAATATACATATAGTATATAGAATATAGAACTACCAATTCATGTCTCACCTATAGTGTTTGGGGGGGGGTTGTTTTTTTTTTTTTTACAACTGTCTCACTAGTGTTTAATGGTACCTTCCCCTGTTATATGAATATAACATATATAATCGATTAGAACAGTACCGCAATTCATTTGTCTACCTTATAGTGTGTTGATGACCTTTCGATAACGATGGTTTTATGTCCATATATCCCGTTATATCAATTATAACATAATAATAATAGATATACGAAACTACCCAATTCATTGTCCATCCTTAATAGTGTTGGTACTGGTAACAACTGTTTCCATCTATAGAAACCATTTTAATGACTACCCTTCTCCTGTTATAATGCTTGTAAAAAACCGTAACAGAATAACATGGTTATTAATGACTAACCATTCATCCCCCTTTATTGTGGTTTTTTTTCAAACTTGTCAATACCTGGTTCGTATCCTGTATATGATTATATAGATCGATGAACTACCTCAATTCATTGTCCATCCTTATGAGTGTGTGTTGTACCCTGTCCGATAACGTATGGTTTATGTCCATTCCCTGTTCATGAATTAACCTATTAGATATATGAACTACCCAATCATGGTCTACACTAAGTGTGGTTGTAACCTGTCCGAGAAGAAGGGTTCATAATCACCAATTCCCGTCTATATATTATAACATAATATCAATAGATACGAACTACCCAATTCTTTATCTTGTGTGTGTTGTACTGTCCAGAGAACGATGGGTTTAATCCATTCCCCTGTTATATTGAATATACATAATAATATAGATTAGATACCCCCAATTCATTGTCCAATCTTTTAGTGGTGTTTACTGGCCAGATAACGATGGGTTAATGTCCATATCCCCGTTATATGAATAACATAATATATGATATAGAACTACCCAATTCATTGTCTAATCCTACTAGTGTGTTGTACCTGTCAGATAACGATGGTTAGTAACCTTCCCTTTATATGATATAACATAATATATAGATATAGACACACCCAATTCCATTGTCTAACATCCTTATACGTGTGTTGTACCTGTCCAGATAACGTATGGGTTAATGGTTCCTTCCCGTTTAATGAATATAACATAATATATAGATATAGAACTACTCCCACACTTCATTGTCTACCTTGTAGTGTGTTGGTACCTTCCGATAACGATCGGTTCAATGTCCATCCCCGTTACTATGAACTAACATCTTATAAGATAAGTAACTACCCAATTCATTGTCCATCCGTATAGTGTGGTTGTACCTGTCCAGATAACGATGGGTTATGTCGCATATCCCTCGTTTATGAATTCATAACATAATATTATATAGAACTAGCCATTCTTGTATCCATCATCTATATGTGTTGTTCGTGTCCATAACGATGGTTTAATTCCATTCCCAGTCCCTGTTTATGAATTAACAAATATATAGATCATGACTAATGACTACCACATTCATTGTCCATCCATTATAGTGTGTTGTACCGGTCCCAGATAACGATTGGTTTAAGTCCATTCCCCGTTATATGAATATAAACATAATACAGCCTTTTTCCAATCCAGAGGCACACCACCGGACATGAGGGAATCATATATTTAAAGAAATGTCCAATATTAAATACAATTTACCTTTGCTTATAAATATAACTCAATTAAAAGAAATGAAAATGAGATCTCCTTATGTGTACAGAGGGGACCACATGGTCCTAGTGTTAGCAGTAGAAAAGGCTTAAAATAAATGAAAATGTCTTAATTTATTAAACAATTCTCTATGAGTTGATGTATAGGCTAATTGACTATAATAAATATTCAACATTGATTTCTTCACTGAACAAACTTCTTGTACAGAGGATATAGAACTACCCAATTCATTGTCCATCCTTATAGTGTGTTGTACCTGTCCAGATAACGATGGGTTAATGTCCATTCCCCGTTATATTAATATAACATAATATATAGATATAGAACTACCTAATTCATTGTCCATCCATATAGTGTGTTGTACCTGTCCAGATAACGATGGGTTAATAACCATTCCCTGTTATATGAATATAACATAATATATAGATATAGAACTACCCAATTCATTGTCCATCCTTATAGTGTGTTGTACCTGGTCTCAGATAACGATGGGTTTATGTCCATTTCCCCGTTATATTAATTAGAACATAATATAAATATAGAACTAAACCCTAATTCATTGTCCATCCATCTAGTGTGTTGTCCTGTCCGATAACGATGTGGTTAATAACCATTCCCGGTTTTATATAATATAACATAAGATATAGATATAGAACTACCCAATTCAATTGTCCATCCTTATAGTGGTTGTACTGTCCATATAACGTGTGTTAATAACCATCCATGTTATATGAATATAACCATAATATATTAGATATATAACTAACCGAATTCATTGTCTAACCTATAGCTGTGTTGTACCTGTCCAGATAAAACGATGGGTAATGTCCATTCCCCGTTTCTAATGAATATAACATATTATATGATATCGAACTAACCCAATTCATTGTCCATCCTTATAGTGTGGTGTACCTGTCCCGATAACGATGGGTTAGTGTCGATATTCCCCTGTTATATTAATATACATATATATAGATATAGAAACTAGCCAATTCATTCATTTCCCAGCCTTATAGTGAGTTTCGTTTGTACCTGTCCAGATAACGATGGTTATGTCCATTCCCGTTATAATAATATACATAATAATGATATGGAAACTAACCTATTCATTGTCCATCCATATATGTGTTGTACCTGTCCAGATCAGACGATGGGTTAATGTCCATTCGCCTGTTTATATTAATATAACAATAATATATTAGATATATAACTACCCAATTCTTGTCCATCCTTAATAGTGTGTTTTTAACCTGTCCAGATAACGATGGTTATGTCCATTCCCCGTATAATGAATATAACATAATTATATAGATATATAACTACCTAATTCTTGTCCTCCATATAGTGTGATGTCCTGTCCGATAACGAGGGGTTAATGCCAGTCCCTGTTAATAATGAATATAACATAATATATAGATCTAGAACTACTAATTCGCTGTGTCCATCCATATAGTGTGAGGTACCTGTCCAGATAACGATGGGTTAATTTCCATTCCCTTGTATATGAATATAACATAAAATAGATTATAGAACTACCCCTCATTGTCCATCCTTATAATCGTGTTTGTACCATTCCCAGATAACGATGGGTTAATGTCCAGCCCCGTGATCTGATATACACAATAATATATAGATATAGAACTACCTAATTCATTCATGGTCCATCTCTAATAGTTTGATGTACCGTCCCCAGATACGATGGTTAATGTCCATTCCCTGTTTAGCTGAATATCACATATATGATAGATATAGAACTACCTAATTCATGTCCATCCTTCTAGTGTTGTTGTTACCTGTCCAGATAAACCGATGGTTTAATGGTCCATTCCCCGTTATATGAACTATAACATATATAATACATATAGAACTACCCAATTCATTTGTCCCATCCTTTGAGTGTGGATGACCTTTCATATACGATGGTTTTATGTCCCATTCCCCGTTATATGAATATAACATAATATAATAATATAGAAACTACCCAATTCATTGTCCATCCTATAGTGTTTTGTACCTGTCCATATAACGATGGGTTTATGTCCTTCCCTGTTTATCTTGGGAAAAAAAAAAACAAAAAAACAAAAAAAAATACTAACATAATTATTAGATCATAGACTAACCCATTCATGTCCCTCCTTTATTGTGTTGTTTTTTTTTTTTTTTTCCAAACCTTGTCCAGAATAACGCTGGGTTCCTGTTCCATTCCCTGTTATATGAATCTACATCATAGATCGATCTAGAACTACCCAATTCATTGTCCATCCTTGAGTGTTTTGTAACTGTCCGATAACGTATGGTTTAATGTCCATTCCCTGTTATCGAATATAACCTATTAGATATATGAACTACCCAATCATGGTCCACTAAGTGTGGTTGTAAACCTGTTCAGATACCAATGGGTTAAATCACCAATTCCCCGTCTATGAATATAACATAGATTATCAATAGAAACGAACTACCCAATTCTTAGTTTGTTGTACTGTCCCGATAACGATGGGTTAATGTCCATTCCCTGTTATATGAATATACCATAATATATAGATATAAACCCCCCAATTCATTGTCAATCCTTATTAGTGGGTGTTTACCTGGCCAGATAACGATGGGTTAAATGTCCATATCCCCAGTATATGAATATAACATAATATATGATAGAGAACTACCCAATTCATTGTCCATCCATACTAGTGTTTGTACCTGTCAGATAACGATGGTTAGTAACCATTCCCTGTTATATGACTATACATAATATATAGATATGACCTACCCACCCAATTCATTGTCCATCCTTATCGTGTGTTGTACCTGTCCAGATAACTATGGGTTAAGGTCCATCCCTTTAATGAATATAACATAATATATAGATATAGAACTACTAACCCAATTCATTGTCCTCCTTGTAGTGTGTTGGTACCTGTCCAGATAACGCGGTTAATGTCCAGTCCCCGTTATCTTACTATCATCTTATAGATATAGAACTACCCAATTCATTGTCCATTCGTATAAGTGTGGGTTGTTCCTGTCCGATAACGATGGGTTATGTCCATTCCCCGTTATATGAATATAACATAATATTAGATATAGAACTAACCCATTCTTGTTCCATATCTATATTGTGTTGTTCGCTGTCCAATAACGATGGGTTTAATGTCCATTGTCCCTGTTACATATGAATATAACATAATATATAGATATAGAACTAATATAGAACTACCCACTTCATTGTCCATATCTATAGTGTGTTGTACCTTCCCAGATACGATTGGGTTAATGTCCATTCCCTGTTATAATGAATATAAACATAATATATAGATATAGAACTACCAATTCATTGTCCATCCTTGGTCGTGTGTTTGTACCTGCCAGATGAACGATGGGTTAATGCATTCCCCGTTATTTTCTATAACCTAATATATAGATATGAACTACCCAATTCATTGTCCATCTTATATGTGTTTTCCTGTCCAATAACTATGGGTTAATGTCCATTCCCCATTATAGATATAACAGAAATATATAGATATAGAACACCCAATTCATTGTCCATCCTTATAGTGGTGTTTACCTGTCCAGAATAAACGATGGGTTAAGGTCCATTTCCGCCCCGATATAATAAACATAATATAGAGATATGAACTCCCAATTCATTGTCTACCCTTATCTTGTGTTGTACCTGTCCAGAATAACGATGGGTTAATGTCCTTCCCTGTTATCTGATATAACATAATATCTAGATATAAGAACTCCTATTCCTTGCCCTCCTATAGTGGTGTTGTTACCTGTCCAGATAACAGGGGTTATGTCATGTCCCGTTAGATGAAGATACTACTATATAGATTGAACTACCCAATTCATTTCCTTCCATCCTTAAAGTGTGTTGTACCTGTCCAGATAACGATTGGGTTTAATAACCATTCCCCGGTATATGAATAAAACAATAATATATAGATTAGAACTACCCCATTCATTGTGCCACCTTATAGTGTGTTGTACCTGTCCAGATCACGATGGGTTAATGTCCATTCCCTGTTATATGAATATACATAATATATAGATATAGAACTACCCAATTCCTGGTCCATCCTTATAGCGTGTTTTACCTTCCGATAACGATGGTTAATGTCATTTTCCCTGTTATAGCATATCAATAAGATATAGATATAACTACCAATGTCATTGCATCCTTATAGTGTGTTGTCCTGTCCGATACCATGGTTAAATTCCATTCCCAGTAATATGCTATAACATAATATAAGATATAGAACTACCCAATTCATTTGTCCATCCATATAGTGTGGATGTTACCGTCCAGAATAACAATGGGTTAATAACCATTCCCCTTTATATGAATATAACCTAATATATAGATTTAGAACTACCCAATCTTATAGGTGTTGTACCTGTCCAGATACTATGGGTTAAAGTCCATATCCCCGTTGTTTTAATTAACATAATCGATAGATATGAACTACCTAATTCTATCCTTTAGGTGTTTGTACCGTCCAGATAACATTGGGTTAAGTCCATTCCGTTATATGAAATATAACATAACTTAAAGAGCTAGACTACCACACATTCATTGTCCATCCTTATAGTGTGTTGTACTGTCCATAGAACGATTGGGTTCATGTCCCTTCCCTGTTATATTAACTATAACATAATATATATATTCTAGAACTCTACCCAATTCAATTGCCCCAGCTTATAGTGTGTTGTACCTGTCAGATAACGATGGTTAATGTCCATTCCCTGTTATATGAATATAACATAAATATAGATAGAAACTCCCCAATTTTGTCATTCTTTAGTGTGTGTACCGTCACAGATACCGATGGGTTAATGTCCATTCCCGTTTAATATGATATAACCTAATATATAGATCTAGAACTAACCCAAGCATTTTCCATCATCCTTATAGTGTGTTTTGTACCTGTCCAGATAACGATGGGTTAATGTGCCATTCCATTCCCTGTTATATGAAGATACCATATATATAGATAATAAACTACCCAATTCATTGTCCACACGTTATAGTGTGTTGTACTTCCAGATCCCCGATGGTTAATTCCTTCCCTGTTATAATTAATATAACAATCATATATGATATGAACTACCCAATTTCATTGTCCATTCCTTATAGTGTGTGTGTACCTGTCCCAATTAACATGGGTTATGTCCATTTCCCGCTTTATATGAATATAACATAGTATAGATCTAGAATAACCACCCAATTCATGTCCATCCTTAATAGTGTGTTTGTACCTGTCCAGATAACGATGGGTTTAATGTCCATTCCCCGTTATATTAATTAACATAATCTATCGATTAAACTACCCAATCATTGTCATTCTTATAGTGTGTTGTTCCTGTCCAGAGACCGATGGGTTATGTCCATTCCCCGTTATCTGAATATAACATAATATATAGATATAAGAATACCCCATTCATTGTCTACCTTATAAGTGTGTTGTACCTGTCCACGATAAACGTGGTTAATGTCCGTCCCCGTTATATGAAGAGAACATATAATAGATATAGACTACCCAATTCAATTGTCTAACCTTATAGTGTGGTGACCGGTCCAGATACTATGGGTTCATGTCCCATTCCCTGTTCTTGATATACATATATATAGATATAGAACTAACCTAATTTCATTGTCCACCATAAGAGTGTGTTTGTACCTGTCCGCAGATAACGATGGGTTAATTTCCATTCCCTGTTATATGATATAACATAAGATATAGATATAGCCCTACCTAATTCATTTTCCATCCTTAATAGTGTGTTGTCCGTCGCAGATAATCGGTGGGTTAATGTCCATTCCATTTTATATGATATAACATAATATATAGATCGAGAACTAACCGCCAATTCTTTTCCATCCTCTATGTGTTTGTACCTTTCCCAATCACATGGGTTAATAACCTTCCCCGGTATATGATTATAACACTAAATAGATATAGACTACCCAATCATTGTCCATCCTTATAGTGTTTTGTCATGTCCAGATAAGATGGGTTAATTCCATTCCCTGTTATTAATATAACAATAAATATATAGATCTAGACTAACCAATTCATTGTCCATCCTTATAGCTGTTGTACCGTCCAATACATGGGGTAATGTCCATTCCCGGTTATTATGATATACATAATATAATTATAGAACTACCAATTCATTGTCCATTCTTATAGTGTGTTGTACCTGTCCCAGATAACATGGGGTTAATGTCCATTCCCAGTAATAATTGAATATAAAACATATATATAGATCTAGAACTACCCAATGTCATTGTCCTCCATCGAGTTGTGTTTGTACCTGTCCAGATAACAGATGGGTTAATTACATAACCATTCCCCCACTTTATATGAATCTAACATAATATTAGATGTAGAACTAAACCCAATTCTTAAAGTGTGTTTTACATCGTCCCGATAACGATGGGTTAAGTCCATTCCCGTTATATTAATATAAACAAATATAATGATCTAGACCTACCTAATTCTTCCTTATATTGTGTTGTACCTGTCCAGAGAACGAGGGGTTTAATGTCCCTTCCGTATATGAATATAACATAATCTTAGATCTGAACTACCCATTCATTTTCCTTTTCCCATCCTATAGTGTGGTTGTACCTGTCCCATAACGATGGGTTATGTCCATGTCCCTGTTATGTGAATATAACATGAGATATAGATATTAACCTACCCCAATTCTGTCCATCCTATAGTGTGTTGTACCTGTCCAGATAACGATGGGTTAATGTCCATTCCCGTTATATTAATATAAATAACATAATATATAGATATAGAACTCCCCAAGTCATTGTCCATTCTTATAGGTTTGTACCCTGTCCAGATAACGATGGGTTAATGTCCATTCCCTGTTATGCATGAATATAACCTAATAGATAACCTAGAACTACCCAATTCAGTCCTCCTTATATTGTGTGTTGTACCTGTCCAGATAACGATGGTTAATGTCCATCTCCCCGTTTATAATTAATAGAACTAATAGAGATCTTAGAATTAAGAACACCCAATTCATTTTCCATCCTTATATGTTTTGGTACCTGTCCAGATCACATGGTTGTAATATCCATATCCCCGTTATCTTATACTGCTCTAAAACATATCACTCACTCCTAACCTTTCCAAGATTCCATTACGTGTAAATTTCTTTTATTCTTTTTTTCGAAATTGTCCAGAAAAAGAAACTGGAACTGGCTCGCCCGATATCATTTAGTTCCATACGGATCAGAAATCTAAGAATGAACCGGATAAAAACATTTATGTAAACTTTTAAAGCAAAATTCAAAGCATACGAACAACAACCCATAGAATTCACCACATGAATATGGTCATGTATCAGCCCCGAATAATCAACCTACGATGGTCAAGAAGTTTTATGTTAACCCAGGATTCTTCAAACATTCACGCCATTCAGAATAAAACCCAATAGCGTTGTAATTTACAAAAGCACAAAACTAATGTTTTTTCCAAAGTCTTTTATATATATATAAACCTTTCATCTTTGCCAAATGTGGTAGACGATTCCAAGAAAGGACAAACTCCGACACCACCAGCAATTCACACAGGTGAAGAATTCCCTGCCTAACTGTGGGAATGTTTCTCATACCGGAACCATCCTCTCATACACAGACCCCCGCTGGTTCACACAAGGAAGAAACATTCAACCTGCCGATAATTGTGAGAAAGGTTTCGTGTGGAAAGAGACCTTCAAAAAACACCACAGAGCCAGCAAAAGAGGGGAGTTTCTAAACCGCATCTTTGAATTACAAAGACACAAAGCCTTTATACCTGTACTGAGTAATGGAACACATTTAGGAGCAGATGGGTTTTAACTACTCACATGAGACATGACCTTTTAGACTGTCAGAATTGGGAAAAGCTTAGCCAGTAAGCATCACAACACCATATTCACACGATGAGGAACCCCTTTACTGTATCCGTGTGGGAAACGTTACGCAGTCCTGTATAAACCGCACAAACCATTACCCAATCCACTCATGAAAAACCACATGCCGCACTGAATGGAGAATGAGACATGAAGAAAACCGAGCGTGATGCTCATTTATTGTCCACACTGGATTATCCATTTGTCTCGCACCGAGTGTGGGAAAACCTATGAGTTGTAAAGCCAACTTAAATATTCTCTTCGTATCACACCTTGGAAAGAGCCTTTCAATGTCGGAGTGTGATCACTTTTACACAAAACAAACTCAAAAGACACCAATGATCCACACTGGAAGAAACCAGATGATGTATAGATGTGGAAAACACTCTTGAGAAAGTCCAACTGAAATACATTTCTCAATGCATACTGGGATTAAACCCTACACTTGTACAGAGTTGTTTTTTTGGGAAACGTTTGGATTGAAACCCCAACTTCAGTATTTTTTTCCCAAAAACCCCCCGCAAACCCCCCCCCCCCACCAGTTAGGTCCCTGGAGAGAACTATTTCGCTGTAACAAGGTGGAAAAGCTACAGGAATAATTCTGACCTCAGAATCCATTTGCAGAAACCACGGTGTAGAAAGGCCTTTTGTTTGCAGTGGGTGTGGGAAAAAGCTACAGGTTTAAGATGTTCCTCAAAGTTCATCTTCAGATTCACACAGGAGCGAACCCGCTTTGGGCCTATTTTAAAGATCGGAATCGTTATCCGTAAATAACGACATTTTTTTTTACCAATAACAACGACACGTTTTTTTTTACCGATACACGCCTGTTATTTACCGATAACTTACCGTATTTAGCGAGTAATCGCGTAAATAACCGTGTCGTTAGCGGTAAATAACTGTCGTAATCGTAAAATACCCGGTCGTATTTTACGATAACGATTGGTATTTTACTTAACGAACTGAGATTTAGAATAGGGCCCCCTTTGTCTGTACTTAGGTCTCGGGGCCACACCACGAGTGTTTTTCGCGCGTTTGCGCATTTGTTCCGCACCCGCATTGTGCGCCCGCAATTTTCCTAAAATGGAAATCCAGAAAAACGAAATTTCCCGTGATTTCTGATGCGCATCGTGCACGTTTGGTAACGCATGCTTTCACCATTTTGGTGCTTTAACGCAGCGTTTTCATAACACGAAAACGCAAGCGCACCAAGAAAAGCGCACACATCGCGGGCTCTGACCTCACGCTTTTTTGTCCGTGATTCTTGTGCGGTTGCAGTATGGCCTCAAGCCAGTGTGGAAGCCTTTCCTTAATGGAGTCTATTTAATGTTCTGTATTACGAATTCAGGAAAAATGAGAATGGGAAATCTCTAAATTGTGCCAAGGAATGGACAAAAGATGAAGTTAATAAGCAGCATTCTTAAATAATACCGATCCTTTAATGCCATATTGTTATTTAACTATGTAAAAGGGATCTTCCCTGATTTACATAAACAACCTACTTGTTAAATATAGGAAGTTTGTTTAGTATATTTATCATTGTCCTTTGTAAATAATAAAAGTAGTACGTTAGCTTGCACCTGCAAGGACTTTCTATTACTGTTTTTTTCTATCAAACACCTTGTAACAATTTCTAATTCAGATTCTGCTCAGTAATGAAATAAGGTAAAATTAAGATTTATTGATAGGGCCCTCCAAAATAAAAAAAACAGAACTACCCAGAATTCCACTGTAAGGGCTTTCAACAGCCAGTTGGTGGAATGAATCTCTTTACCGTGTACCGGCGTTGTTATAGAGCCTTAGCAACTTTAATACTTACACCAAATACTACCAACAAATAATGAGGGTCTAATAATCATCCCCATAGCTGAATGAAGATCATTAATCCTACCCACCAGGTATACTTGACGAACATCTAACTGTCTATAGACTAGATACAATGTATCGTTTAGCTTGCTAACACCATGACGCTGGCATTCAGGTCTCTTACATTTTAGAGTGTTTTCCCAACCCACCTTCAAATCTGATTGGTCGAATTTAAATCTAATCTGATTCTATCTTGCAATCAGATTATAAAGGCAGGATATTTCTATTGCGACACTGCGCCTTAAACGATTGTTAAAACTGACCTTAATTTTTGATCTGTTAACGATTGTTTTAATTTATGATCGTTATCATAAATTTACATTAATTATTGTAAATTAACCGATCCACCGTAAATCTAGGATAGCGAAATATAGAATTACGATCGCCCATAGGGCCAACTTGTAGCCATTTTGGTGCCCTAGCTTGACCAAATCGCCATCCGCGCACCTTTATGAGAACTAAACCCATTTTTTAATTTCAGAATCTAAAAACAACCCCCCACTAAAACCCCCAAAACACTAAAATACCCACTCTTCGGTAAAATCGTATTAAAGGGGAAGTTCCGTGTCAAATACTAGGCTGTTAAGAAAAAAAACCATATTTTCCCATCCTAATGACCTTAACCTGCCTCATTCAAGCATTGGTGTCCTGTTGTATAAATAGAAAGCAACCGAAATACTGACTTCCTGTTTGCTGGACCCCTAAGAAGACTGTTATGATTTTGCCTTACCCCAGCGCCTGGTTGATCAGTTGCTCCGTAGAATTAGAGCAGATTTCACCCATCAACCGCCCATCAGTAGAATTACTGTTAGGATCATTCCAAGTAGTGGTGCAGTTTTACAGATTGACAATTTGGCAGGCCTTTTCTGTACTAGATACAGTGTTACAATGACAATTTTCGGGCTCGTACTAATCCATGTTACAGATGACAAGTTCGGGGCTCTGTACAGATACATGTTACAGATGACAAGTTTGGCTCTGTACTAGATACTGTGTTCAGAATGGCAAGTTATCGGTTGCTCTGTACTAGTACAGTGTTACAGATGACAAGTTCGGGCTCTGTACTAGATACCTGGGTTACAGATGTAACAAGATCGGTGCCTCTGTACTAGATACCAGATGTTACAATGTCAAATTCGTGCTCCTGTACTAGAGACAGTGTTAAGATTACAGTATCGGGCTCTGTACTATATAACCACCTGTTCAGATGGCAAGTTCGGCTCGTACTAATACATTGTTCCAGATACAGTTCGGGCTCTTTACTGATCCCAGTTTTACAGATGGCAATTCGGGCTCCGACTAGATACAGTGTTTACAGATGGCAAAGTTCGGGCTCTCGTCTAATACCGTTACAGATGACAGTTCGGGCTCTGTACTAGATCCGTGTTTAACAGATGGCAAGTTCGGGCTCCGTACTCAGATACGTGTTACAGATGGCAAGTTCGGGCTCTGTACTAAGAACAGTGTCAGATGGCAAGTTCGGGCTCCTTACTAGATACAGTGTTAAGATGAAAGTGTCAGGCTCCTGGTACTAGATAGCAATTTACGATGACCAGTTCAGAAACGCTCTGACTAGATACAGTGTTACAGATTGACCAGGTGCAGGCTCGGTACGAATACAGTGTTCCAGTGACAAGTTCGGGCTCTGTACTACTAGATAAACCCGTGTTACAGATGGCAAAGTCGGGCTCTGTACTAGATCCAGTGTTTCAGAATGACAAGTTCGGGCTCTGTACTAATACAGGTTACAGATGACAAGTTCGGGCTCCGTACTAGCCACCAGTGTTACAGATGACCATTCGGGCTCTGTCCGAGACACAAGTGTTACAGAGAACAATTCGGCTCTGTACTGACACAGGTTACAGATGCAAGTTCGGGGCTCTGTACTAAGTACAGTGTTCACCACAGATTACAAGTTCGGGCCTCTGTCACTAGATAACAGTGTTCAGATGAACAAGTTCGGGCTCTGTACAGATACAGTGTTACAGTGACAAGTCCGTGCTCTGTACTTAGATACCGTGTCACCGATACAAGTCCGGACCTCTGTACGTAGATACTGTTACCGATGACCAGTTCAGTCCTCCTGTACTAGATACAGTGTTACAGATGACAAGTTCGGGCTCTGTCGAGTACAAGTGTTACAGATACAGTTCGGGCTCTGTACTAGATACAGTGTACCTGATGACAGTCGGGGCTCTGTTACTAGATACCGTGTTACAGATGACAAGTTCGGTGGGCACTGTACTAGATACAGTGTTTACAGATGACAAGTTCGGGCTCTGTACTAGATACCAATGTTACAGATGACAATTCGGCTCTGTACTAGATACGTGTTACCAGATGCAAGTTTTCCGGGCTCTGTACTAGATACAGTGTTTACAGATGGCAAGTTCGGGCCTGTACTAGATAACCGTTACAAGATGACAATTCAGGCTCTGTACTAGATTACAAGTGTTAGCAGATTACATGTTCGAGGCTCTGTACTGATAACCGGTTAACAGATGGCAAGTTTCGGGCTCGTACTACTACCTGTTACAGATGACACTTCGGGCTCTGTAACTCGATCCACTTGTACGATGACAAGTTCGGGCTCTTTACTAGATACATTGTTTACAGATGACAAGTCAGTCTCTGTACTAGATACAGTGTTACAGATGACAAGTTCGGTTCGGGCTCTGTACTAGATTACAGTGTACAGATGACAAGTTTCGTGCTCTGGACTAGATTACAGTGTTACAGATTACAAGTTCGGGCTCTGTACTAGATACCGTGTTACCATGACAATGTCGGGCACTGACGAGATACAGTGTTACGATACAAGTTCGGCCTGTACTAGATACAAATGTTACAGATGACAAGTTGGCTCTGTACTAGATACGGTTAATCAGGATAACAAGTTCGGCTCTGTAAGAGATACAGTGTTACGATGACAAGTTCAGATCTCCTGTACTAGATACAGTTTACCATGATGCAATTTCGGGCTCGTACTATATAAAATGTTACAGATGACAAGTTCTGCCTCGTATAGATACAGTGTTACAATGACAAGTTCATCTCTGTAACTAGATCACAATTTTACAGATGACAGTTCAGGCTCTGTAACTAGCTACAGTATTACGATGAACAAGTTCGGGCTCTGTACTAGTACGTGTTACAGATGACCATTCACAAAGGCTCTTACTAGATACAGGTTTACAGATACAAGTTCGGGCTCTGTAACTAATACAGTGTTAAGATGACAATTTCAGGCTCTGTACTAGATACAGTGGTTACAGATGACAAGTTCGGGCTCTGTATAGATACTACAGCGTTACAGTGACAGTTCAGTCTCTGTACTAGATACAGCGTTCAGATGACACTTTCCTCGGGCTCTGTACTAGAACAGTGGTTACAGATGACAATTTCGGACTGTAACTAGATACAGGTTACAGATGACAAAGTTCGGTCGGGCTCCGTACTAGATACAGCGTTACAGAGACAAGTTCGGGCTCTGTACTAGATACAGCGTTACAGATACAGTTCGTGCTCTGTACTAATACAGACGTTACAGATACAATTTCGGGGCTTCTGTACTAGATACAGTGTTTACCAGATGACAAGTTCTGGCTCTGTCTATAGATACAGGTTTTACAGATGACAGTTCGGGCTCTGTACCAAATACATCGGTTCCAGATGACAAGTTCGGGCCTCTGTCTAGATACAGGTTACAGATGACAAGTTCGGGCTCTGTACTATCACAGTGTTCAGATGACAATTTCGAGGCTCTTTACTAATTACAGTTACAGATGACAAGTGGCTCTGTACTAGATACAAGGTTACAGATACAGTTCGGGCTCTGTACTAGATACAGTTGTTTTTCCTGATACAGTCAAGTCTCTGTAACTAGATACAGTGTTACATATGACAAGTTCTGGCACTGTACTAGATACAAGTTTTCAGATGACAAGTTCGGGCACTGGTACTAGAAGATACAGTGTTACAGATACAAGTTCGGCACTGTACTAGATACAGTTTACAGATGCAAGTTCGGGCTCCCTGTACTAATACATTGTTACAGATTGACAAGTTTCGGCTCTGTACTAGACACAGTGTTACAGATGACACGTTCATGCTCTGTACTAGACCAGTGGTTAACAGATGACAAGTTCCCAGGATCTGTACTAGAACAAATGTTACAGATGACAAGTTTCGGGCTCTGTACGATATACATGTACAGATGAACAAGTTCGGGCTCTGTCCTAGATACAATGGTATACAGAGGACAATTCGGGCCTCCATACGGATACAGTGTTACAGATGAACCCAAGTTCAGGCCTGTACAGATACAATGTTACAGATGACAAGTTCGGCTCCGTCACTAGATACAGTGTTACAGATGACATAGTTCAGGCCCTCTGTACTAGATACAATTTTACAGATGACAAGTCGGGCTCTGTACTGAACAATGTACAGAGGAAAGTTCGGGCTCTTGTACTGATACAAATGTTCAGATGACAATTCGGGCTCCGTACTAGATCAGTTGTTCCAGATGACAAGAGTTTCAGGCTCTGTACTAGATACAAAATGTTACAGATGACAATTCGGGCTCCGTTACTGATACATTGTTCAGATACAATTCGGCTCCGCACTAGATACGTGTTTACAGATACAAGTTCGGCTCTGTAACTAGATACATGTTTACAGATGACAATGCAGGCTCTCCGTACTAGATTCAATGTTTTCCAGATAAATTCGGCTCCGACTAGATACAGTGTTACAGATGAACAGTTCGGGCTCGTACTAAGAGTACACGTGTTTACAGAGTGACAATTCGGGCTCTGTACAAGATACAGTGTTACAGATGACCAATTTCAGGCTCCTACTAGATACAATTTTACGAATTACAGCAGAACAGGGAGAGCAGATCTAACCACGCAAGAAAAGACGTCAGGGAGAACACTGGCGTCTATAAATATGGCCCTTAGGCCCATATTTTATAAAGCCGCGGTATCACACCCTTTAGCGATACGCCGGTTATTAATTTACGATCTGGTCTTAAAATGTAACGATTGCACATTTAGGATTGAATGTCGTTAAAGAATCCGTTGCAGTAGTAACTACCGGAATGGTATTCTATGGGGATCTAAATCTCCAAATTGTTTACAATGAGCTTAATTACGATAGCAATCGTTAAAGGCGCGGAAATCCGCTAAAATCGATACCATGGTTAATAAAATATGGCCCTTACAGTGAAGTCTGGGTAGTTCTGTTTGCTTCTTTTGAGCGGCCCTATCAATAAATCTTTGATATTTACCTTTATTTAATTAAACCTGCCGACCCATAAATCTGAATTAGCGTAAAACAGTAAAGGTAAGTCATGGCAGGTGGCCAGATCTAACTTTAACTACGTTTATTATTTACAAAGACCTGATAAATATTACATAACAACTTCCTACAGAAAGAAGGTATAAGTTTGGTATTCATGTGTACAACAGACATCTGCAGTGCATCCTGGATTTGAAAAATAAAAAAGGATCATCGAGTTAGGGAAGTTTTCCCTCTAACTTCCTCACACACTCATTATAGCACATAAGGGGAGAAAGAGGGGCTTCTTGGGTAATTACCAGTTTCAGTTTGCATTCGGTATGTTAAGTAAATATCTCAGCAGTGAAGACCGCAGTGAGCATGCTCCAAGACCCTAACCTAAGTCCGTTGCAGATGATCTGGTGATCAATGGCAGCCTCCATAGGACACATCAAAAAAATACAAAAAGAGGACCACAGTTCCCCATTAAACCTGTGGTTACTGCTTCTCCAGAGATGATGCCATCACGTCGACCAAGAAGTTTTTGCAGAGATTGGACCGGACTGCCAGGGAAAAGGTGATTCCAGCCTGTATGGTCACAAGGCTAGCACAAAGATCTGACTCAGTCGTTTAGGCTCCTGCGACCGGAAATTAAATATGAAATGCCCCACAATCTAAACGTCTTCCCAGCTTGACAGAAGAAACATACTACCGTATGTAGAGAGGTGTACATATATAATTAGGATTTTAGAAGTGTTTTTTCTTCTGCCCCCGCTGACAAGGAACGGACGCCTATCATTTTTGCTGCCCTGGGATGGCGGGAAACTTTATTCCCCTCCCACCCTACGGATCTAGTTAAAAAATTACATTACCTTATCTTTATCTATAAATTAATACAGTCACACATTTGCTCTCATTGTGCATTGCTGCAATGACGTGATGAGGCAGCATGCTCATGTGAGGCAGCACTGGAGAGGAATTTTCCCCCCATGCAGTTTTAACCAACTGTCACCATTTCCCTACAGGCAAACTGCACATAACAGAAAGTTTATGATAATAGTTACTTGAATTGGCAACTGATATGCAAGATGGCTTCTGATTTATATCGAAAGAAGCTAAGGAAGCAGCTAAAAAATTGTACAGGTATAGTTGTGAAACATTCTAAATGTCCAGTAATGGTAATTTTAAGCGATAGTCGACATCACATAAATGCTAAACAAGTAATTTATTGTACCTACCAATTTGATTACTGCTCACTATTACAATGTGCAATAATATTTACTTTTTGTATCGTTAAACCTTAGACTAGACCATGATTGTTTACGGACAACAGCAATATAATCATACAAATGGATTTTCTGCAATCAAATGGTTATTGAAAAAAAGTTCCAGCTTCTCACCAAAAAAATTTTCTTACTCTATTAAGATAAATATTACAACCAGGATACCATATCTCTTGAGTATTAACCGCCCCGATTACAACCCCGGTAGCTAATTTTACCTTGAAAAATGGAGGAAAAGTGTTGCTCGAGTATAAACCTAGGGTAGAAAATTATGACCACTACGGCTTTCCTGATTCACAGTCTATGTTTTAGGCTTTAAGTGCCCGTTAATTGGAGAGCAGAATTCCCATACCGTATTCCGAGTATACAGTTAAATTCATCAGCCAATTCATATGGTTATTACTGTATAGGAATTAAGCGGTCTATTTAATAATTTAAAGTAAAGGTCCACCTCAAGCTTATAACAATACGAATAGAAGGCATCTTAACAATATTCGTAATTCTTTATAGTTCCCATGGAATTGATCCGGTTGCTGTGGCTGGCATAGAGCTGATTGTATAAGCACTGGCATAGAGCTGCCCGGTTTGTTATAAAGCTGCTGGCCTAGAGCCTGCTGTAATAAAGCTGCTGGCCTTGATCCAGCACTACGTCTACCTTGTCTGGTGGGCGCTGCGTTCCACATCCTCTGCACTTTTGGATGATGTCACCTCGGCGCCGGTATGACATCATCCAAAAACGCAGGAGGATGCAGAGAGCGCTTGCCATACAAGTCGGCTTGACTTCGTGTATAAAGTTTTTCCGGCTTTTTGTTTAAAGCCTGACAACCTTGGTTATACTCGGGTATATACGTAATTACCGTTTATTTTCCAGCTTTTACCAGTTAGAAACTGTATGAACAGCCAATCAGAACTGGGAGGCAAAGACGAAATCTGACTGAATTTTTTGAATAATTGGGTAATTAATAATACAATCATCCGTCTGAGTATATACGGTGAATTTCTCTCGGGATTGTACGATATTGGATACAATCACACTCTTTGACCTGGTTCTGTGACCACATTATAATATGGTAGAAATAAGAATATTTTTAATTAATTTTATTACATCTATCTACATTTTTTCTGTGTGAGATTTCTGTGATGGAGAAACTTTTCCAAGTAAGAAATTTGTCCCCACCTTCTGTACAAAGGTAAGGTTTCTTCTCCCTGTGTGAGTTTCGGCAGTGTGTCGAGTCGTCTTTCGGAGTGAATTTTTCCCACATATCTGTACATTAAAAAGGTTTCCTCCCCGTGTGGATTAACGGTGTCGTGCGAAGGCTATTCTTTACAGAGAATTTTACACAACCACATTCTGCACATGAACAGGTTTCTTCTCCCTGTGTGGTTCGTTTGGTGGTGACTGAAAAACTTTTCTTATAGAGAATTGTTTTTACCACATTCTGAACAAATGTCAGGTTCCTTTCTTTCTCCCCTGTGTGGATTCCTGGTGTGTGCGAAGGTTTTACTTTTGAGAGATTTGATACCAGCATTCTGTACATGAAAAGGTTTTACCCCTATGTGGATTTGCTTGTGTGAACAGAACTGTCTTAGGAGATACGGTATACTACATTCTGCACATGAAAAGGAATTTCTCTTCCCTTGTGTGTTACCTGGGTTGACCGAAAGCTTTTCTTATGAGAGAATTGTCTACCACCTTCTGTACATGAAAAGGTTTCTGTCTTTTCTCCCCTTATGGATTACCTGATGTAGAGCATGCTATTCGTTTGAAAGAATTTTAAACCACATTCTGTACATAAATGGTTCTTCTCCCTCTTCTCCCCTGTATGGATTCCGCTTGTGTGACTGATAGCTTTGCTTATGTAAAAATTTCATACCACATTCTGTACATAAAAAGGGCTGCTCCCTGTGTGAATCTGTAGGTGAACTTAAGCATCCCGATTTAGTAAAACTTTGTTCACATTCGGTACAGAATAAGGTTTTGTGGCCCTGTGTTAAATCGTGCTGGAAAGAGATATCGCTTTTTAAAGAATTTTTTTTTCACATTCTGTGGCAAGCAAAGGCTTTTCACCTGTGTTAAGTTGGGGGCTGGTGTGACAGAATGATGGCTTGTGAGAGATTGTTCTTGCAATTCTGTACAAGAGTACGGGTTTGCTCTCCTGTGTGGATTCTTTGGTTTGAAAAAAGGTGTTGCTTGTTAGACGAATCTTTTCTCCCACATTCATTACAATGGAAGTTTCTCTCCCCTTTGTGAATTCTCTGATGTTCCTGAAGCTCTTTCTTAAAGAAAGGTTTTTCCCACATTCTGGACATGTGAATATTTTTCTTGTTTCTCAGTCAGTTGATGGGATTGAAGGATCTTTGTGTGAATTTCTCCCCACTAACTCTGTGTACTGATGGAGTCTCTCCACCATCTGATCTCTTGGGTTAATATTTCCTTGGTTGGGGCCCCATGTATTTAAGAGACCATTGGATTCTATGACCAAGTATGTTTCTTGTGTTCGGACTCGATGGATGTTTAGAAAAAAACTCTCCTTTTCCTGTAGCAATATCTCGAACAATACAGAGCCCAGTAACAGTGATTAGATATATAATATATAAATATACAAACACAATTCCAAAGTTTAGTTTTTTCTCTCTCTCCACTATTAAAAGCGGCATCCAATACATGGCCCTTATAGTCCTCCACTTCCGGCCGTCTGGACGACTGTAAAACATTCTTCTAACGTGGTCTCCCCGGCCGCCTCATCTCTCCCTTCCAGTCTGTCCCTAAAGGACTAGTTCACTGCAATAGGAACGAAGATGCCAAAAGCTTCCTTTTGCGTGATCCAGCTGCCTCAGTGACAGGTCCGACCGCTTCCTCTTGTGTTCCGCTATAGTTGCTCATAATAACCTATAGTGGAACAGCAAGCAGGAATGTTCACTACTGCAGTGTAACGAGTTCCTTTAAACTCGGGGCAGCTCGGATCATCTCGCTCTCCTCCAAAAAGACAACCTGCAACCCCGATACTTCAATCCAGAGGATGCTTCCCATCAACCAGAATCATATTCAATACCCTATCAGTTTAACTTAAATAAAAAACATTAAAACAAAAAAATCAAAAACAAAAAAATAGTAAAAAAAAAAAATATAAAAAAAAAAAAAAAAATAAAAAATAAAAATAAAAAAAAAAAAAAAAAAAAAATAAAAAAAAACAAAAATAAATCCCTTTCCTACTGCACCTTCCTACTTTTCTCTTGGTCTCTATGTTTCCTGGCCTGCCCTTCGCTCCTCGCAAGAAATCTTCTTTCTCCCAGACCCCCACTAACACTGCTTCCTCCTGCCTTAAACATTCTCTCTCTTGCTAGCCCCCTACCTTTATACTCTCTCCCTCTCCGCTTCACCTGGTGACATCCATTTTACTTTTCACATCTAACTGTTTCCTTACCTTTATAAAACTCTCTCCCTCTCTCGCTTCTCTGGTGACATCCATTAATTTAATAACTTTCCATCCAGACTGTTATCCTAACCTTTATAACGCTCTCCCTCTCTCGCTTCGCCTGTTGACATCCCTTAATCCTTCACATCTAGACTGTATCCTACCGTTTATAACTCTCTCCCTCTATCGCTTCGCCTGTGACTCCATTATACTTTCACACTAGACTGTTAGCCTACCTTTTATAACTCGCCTCCCCTCTCTCGCTTCGCCTGACATCCATTAAATACTTTCCCATCTAGACGTTATCCCTACTTTATAACTCTCTCCCTCTCTCCTCTTTATCGCTTCGCCTGGTGACATCCATTATACTTTCCCTCTTAGACTGTTATCCAACCTTTTATACCTCTCTCCCTCTCGTCCCAATCTTCGTCTCGTCGCCTGGTGAACATCCATTAATCCTTTCCCACTAGACTGTTATCCTACCTTTATAACTCTCCCTCCTCGCTCTCTGTCGCCTGGGGACATCCTTTATAGTTCACTCTAGACTGTTATCCTAAACCTTTATAACTCTCCTCCCTCTCTCGCTTTCGCCTGGTCATCCATTTAATAACTTTTCTCACATCTAGATGTTATCCTCCCTGTAATAACTCTCTCCCGCTCATTCTCGCTTCGCCGGTGAACATCCATTAATACTTTCACATCCGACTGTTTATCCCTACCTTTTATAACGCTCCTCCCTACTCTTCTCTCGCTTCGCCTGTGACCATCCATAATACTTGCCCCTAGACTGTTACCTACCTTTTTAAAACTCCTCCCTCTCTCGCCTTCGCCTGGTGACATCCATTAATACTTCACACTAGAAGACTGTTATCCTCCTTATAACTCTCTCCCTCTCTCTCGCTTCGCCTGTGACATCCATTAAACTTTTCCCATCTAGACTGTTATCCTAACTTTATAACTCTCTCCCTCTCCTCGCTTCCCCTGGTGACATCCATTAAATAGCTTTCCCATCTAGACTGTTATCCTACCTTTTATAACTCTCTCCCTCTCTCACTTCGGCCTGGTTACATCCATTTATATCTTTCACATCTAGACTGTTCTCTTATCCTAAGCCTTTAATATACCTCCAAACTCTCTCTCCCTCTCTCACTTCACCCTGGTGAACAATCCATTGAATACTTTCACATCTTACTGTTATCCTACCCTTTATAACCTCTCTCCTTCTCCTGGTACCATCCAGTATACTTTCATATCTACGAACTGGTTTATCCTAATATGAATATAACATAATATATAGATATAGAACTACCCAATTCATTGTCCATCCTTATAGTGTGTTGTACCTGTCCAGATAACGATGGGTTAATGTCCATCATTAACCCATCGTTATCTGGACAGGTACAACACACTATAAGGATGGGTTAATGTCCATTCCCTGTTATATGAATATAACATAATATATAGATCTAGAACTACCCAATTCATTTTCCATCCTTATAGTGTGTTGTACCTGTCCAGATAACGATGGGTTAATAACCATTCCCCGTTATATGAATATAACATAATATATAGATATAGAACTACCCAATTCATTGTCCATTCTTATAGTGTGTTGTACCTGTCCAGATAACGATGGGTTAATGTCCATTCCCAGTAATATGAATATAACATAATATATAGATCTAGAACTACCCAATTCATTGTCCATCCATATAGTGTGTTGTACCTGTCCAGATAACAATGGGTTAATAACCATTCCCCGTTATATGAATATAACATAATATATAGATTTAGAACTACCCAATTCTTATAGTGTGTTGTACCTGTCCAGATAACGATGGGTTAATGTCCATTCCCCGTTATATTAATATAACATAATATATAGATATAGAACTACCTAATTCTATCCTTATAGTGTGTTGTACCTGTCCAGATAACGATGGGTTAATGTCCATTCCGTTATATGAATATAACATAATATATAGATCTAGAACTACCCAATTCATTTTCCATCCTTATAGTGTGTTGTACCTGTCCAGATAACGATGGGTTAATGTCCATTCCCTGTTATATGAATATAACATAATATATAGAT
>JAACNH010001051.1:49974-107109 GCA_019447015.1 Hymenochirus boettgeri | reverse complement strand
AGTCACTAAGAGATAGACGGTGAGTGAGTGACAGGGAGACAGTCAGTGAGTCACTAAGAGACAGACAGTGAGTGAGTGACAGGGAGACAGTCAGTAAGTGACAGAGACAGACTGAGTGAGTGACAGACGGACAGTCAGTGAGTGACAGAGACAGAGTGAGTGACAGGGAGACAGTGAGTGATAGACTGAGTGAGTGACAGAGAGACAGTCAGTAAGTGACAGAGACAGACAGTGAGTTAGTGACAGGAAGACCGTGAGAGAGACAGACAGACAGTGCGACAGACAGTGAGTGACAGAAAGAAAGACGGTGAGTGAGAGACAAAGAGACAGTCAGGGCTAGGCCACACTGCTGCCTTTTTTTTTTTGCGCTTGTGTTTTCTTCATATCATTGAAAACGCGGCAACCCACCGAAAATGCGCGTTTTCGGGTGGGTTGCGATTTTTGATTTGCATTACACATTTTAAATCGCAATCAAATGCGTTTTTCAATACTTAATGAAAAAACGCATGCGCAAACACAACAAAATCGCACATGAAATCGCATGCGATTCCGTGTGCGATTGTGTTTGCGTTGCAGTGTGGCCGTGCCCTCAGTGAGTGACAGAAAGACAGTCAGTGAGTGACAGAAAGACAGTCAGTGAGTGACAGATAGACAGACGGAGCGAGTGAGAGACAGAGCGAGTGAGAGACAGAGCGAGTGAGAGACAGAGCGAGTGAGAGAGAGACCGAGTGAGTTAGAGACCGAGCGAGTGAGAGAGAGACCGAGCGAGTGAGAGAGACAGAGCGAGTGAGTGAGAGAGGCACAGAGAGTGAGTGAGAGGCACAACGAGTGAGTGAGAGACAGACAGAGTAACTGAGAGACAGAGAGTGAGAAAGACAGACACTGAGTGAGAGACACTGATTGATTAAAAGATAGACAGTGAGTGAATGACAGAGACAGACGGTGAGTTACTGACAGGGAGACAGCCAGTGAGTGACAGAGAGACAGACTGAGTGAGTGAGTGACAGAGAGACAGACAGTGAGTGACAGAGAGACAGACAGTGGTGACCTAGAGACGACGAGAGACCGACATTGAGTGACAGAGAGACAGACAGTGAGGATTGGACTTGACAGAGAGACAGACAGTGAGTGACAGAGAGACAGACAGTGAGTGACAGAGAGACAGACAGTGAGTGACAGAGAGACAGACAGTGAGTGACAGAGAGACAGACAGTGAGTGACAGAGAGACAGACAGTGAGTGACAGAGAGACAGACAGTGAGTGACAGAGACAGACAGTGAGTGACAGAGAGAGACAGACAGTGAGTGACTGAGAGACAGACAGTGAGTGACAGAGAGACAAACAGTGAGTAACACAGAGACAGACGAGTAAGTGACAGAGAGTAGTGAGTGACAGAGACTGAGTGAGTGATTGAGAGAGACTCAGTGAGTGACAGAGAGACAGACAGTCAGTGAGTGACAGAGAGACAGACAGTCAGTGAGTGACAGAGAGACAGACAGTCAGTGAGTGACAGAGAGACAGACAGCGTGAGTGACAGAGAGACAGACGTCAGTGAGTGACAGATAGACAACAGTCAGTGAGTGACGAGAGACAGACAGTCAGTGAGTGACTGAGAGACAGACAGTCAGTGAGTGACTGAGAGACAGACAGTCAGTGAGTGGACTGACAGACAACGTCAGAGTGACTGAGAGACAGACAGTCAGTGAGTGACTGAAGAGCAGACAGTCAGTGAGTGACTGAGGACAGACAGTCAGTGAGTGACTGAGAGACACAGTCGTGAGTGACTGAGAGAAACAGACAGTCAGTGAGTGACTGAGAGACAGACAGTCAGTGAGTGACTGAGAGACAGACAGTCAGTGAGTGACTGAGAGACAGACAGTCAGTGAGTGACTGAGGACATACAGTCAGTGAGTGACTGAGAGCCAGACAGTCAGTGAGTGACTGAGAGCCAGACAGTCAGTGAGTGACTGAGAGACCTCAGTGAGTGACTGAGAGACAGACAGTCAGTGAGTGACGAGACATCATTAGTGATGGAGAGACAGACAGTCTGAGTGACGGAGAGACAGACAGGCATCAGTGAGTACGGAGAGACAAACAGCAGTCAGTGAGTGACTGAGAGACAGACAGGCAGTCAGTGAGTGACGGAGAGACAGTCAGTGAGTGACAGAGAGACAGACAGTCAGTGAGTGACAGGCAGTCAGTGAGTGACAGAGAGACAGGCAGTCAGTGAGTGAGTGAAGGAGAACAGGCAGTCAGTGAGTGACGGAGGACAGGACGGTGAGTGATCACAAGACGGTGGTGATGAGTGACAAGAGACAACGGTCAGTGATGACGGAGACAGACGGTCAGTGAGTGACGGAGAGACAGACGGTCAGTGAGTGACGGAGAGACAGACGGTGAGTGAGTGACGGAGAGACAGACGGTGAGTGAGTGACGGAGAGACAGACGGTGAGTGAGTGACGGAGAGACAGACGTGATTGAGTGGACGGAGAGGACAGACGGTGAGTGAGTGAGCAGAGAGACAGACGGTGAGTGAGTGACAGAGAGACAACGGTGGAGTGATGACAGAGAGACAGACGGTGAGTGAGTGACAGAGTAGACAGACGGCAGTGAGTGACTGAGAGACAGACGGTCAGTGAGTACGAAGCACGTCATGAGTGACTGAGAGACAGACGGTCAGTGATGACGAGAGACAGACAGTCAGTGAGTGACTGAGAGAAGACAGTCAGTGAGTGACTGAGAGACAGTCAGTGAGTGACTGAGAGACGTCAGTGAGTGACTGAGAGACAGTCAGTGAGTGACTGAAGAAACAGTCAGTGAGTGACTGAGAGACAGTCAGTGAGTGACTGAAGAAGACAGTCAGTGAGTGACTGAGAGACAGACAGTCATGAGTGAAGATACAGACTAGTGAGACGGAGAGACAACAGTCAGTGAGTGACTGAGAGACAGACAGTCAGTGAGTGACTGAGAGACAGACAGTCAGTGAGTGACTGAAGACGGTCATGAGTGCTGAGAGACAGTCAGTGAGTGACTGAGAGACAGTCAGTGAGTGACTGAGAGACATCATGAGTGCATGAGAGACGTCAGTGAGTGACTGAGAGACAGTCAGTGGTGACTGAGAGACAGTCAGTGAGTGACTGAGAATGACAGACGTCAGTGTGACGGAGAGAGTCAGGCAGTCATGATGACGGAGAGTCACAGTCAGTGAGTGACGAGAGACAGTCAGTGAGTACGGAGAGACGTCAGTGAGTGACGGAGAGACAGTCAGTGAGTGACGGAGAGACAGTCAGTGAGACGGAGATAGAGTGACGGAGAACAGCAGTGAGTGACGGAGAGACAGTCAGTGGGTGACGGAGAGACGTCATGAGTGCGAGAGACAGTCATGAGTGACGAGAGACGAGCAGTGAGTGACGAGAGCATCAGTGAGGAGAGAAACAGACAGTGAGTGACGGAGAGACAGACAGTGAGTGACGGAGAGACAGACAGTCAGTGAGTGACGGAGAAACAGACAGTGAGTGACGGAGAGTGAGTGACGGAGAGCAGACAGTCTTTGACGGAGAGAACAGTCAGTGAGTGACGGAGAGACAGTCAGTGAGTGACGAGAGACAGTCAGTGAGTGACGGAGAGACAGTCAGTGAGTGACGGAGAGACAGTCAGTGAGTGACGAGAGACAGTCAGTGGTGACGGAGAGACTCAGTGAGTGACGGAGAACAGACATCAGTGAGTGACAGAGAAACAGACAGTGAGGACGGAGAGACGGGCGGTGGAGTGATGACAGAGAGACAGACTGTCATGAGTGACGAGACGACTCATGAGTGACAGAGAGACAGACGGTCAGTGAGTGACAGAGAGACAGACGGTCAGTGAGTGACAGAGAGACAGACGGTCAGTGAGTGACAGAGAGACAGACGGTCAGTGAGTGACAGAGAGACAGACGGTCAGTGAGTGACGAGAACAGACGGTCAGTGAGTGACAGAGAGACAGACGGTCAGTGAGTGACAGAGACAGACGGTCAGTGAGTGACAGACAGACGGTCAGTGAGTGACTGAGAGACAGACAGTGAGTGACTGAGAGACAGACAGTCAGTGAGTGACTGAGAGACAGTCAGTGAGTGACTGAGAGACAGTCAGTGAGTGACGGAGAGACAGTCAGTGAGTGACGGAGAGACAGTCAGTGAGTGACGGAGAGACAGTCAGTGAGTGACGGAGAGACAGTCAGTGAGTGACGGAGAGACAGTCAGTGAGTGACGGAGAGACACAGTCAGTGAGTGACGGAGAGACAGACAGTTAGTGAGTGACGGAGAGACAGACAGTTAGTGAGTGACTGAGAGACAGTCAGTGAGTGACTGAGAGACAGTCAGTGAGTGACTGAGAGACAGTCAGTGAGTGACTGAGAGACAGTCAGTGAGTGACTGAGAGACAGTCAGTGAGTGACGGAGAGACAGTCAGTAGTGCGGAACGAAGAGTGACGAGAGACAGACAGTCAGTGAGTGACGGAGAGACAGCAGGCAGTCAGTGAGTGACGGAGAGACAGACAGGCAGTCAGTAGTGACGGAGAGACAGACAGGCAGTCAGTGAGTGACGGAGAGACAGACAGGCAGTCAGTGAGTGACGGAGAGACAGACGGCAGTCAGTGAGTGACGGAGAGACAGACAGGCAGTCAGTGAGTGACGGAGAGACAGACAGGCAGTCAGTGAGTGACGGAGAGACAGACAGGCAGTCAGTGAGTGACGGAGAGACAGACAGGCAGTCAGTGAGTGACGGAGAGACAGACAGGCAGTCAGTGAGTGACGGAGAGACAGACAGGCAGTCAGTGAGTGACGGAGAGACAGTCAGTGAGTGACAGAGAGACAGACGGTCAGTGAGTGACAGGCAGTCAGTGAGTGAGTGACGGAGAGACAGACGGTGAGTGAGTGACGGAGAGACACGTGAGTGAGGACGAGAGACAGACGGTGAGTGAGTGACGGAGAGACGGGTGGTAAGTGAGTGACGGAGAGACGGGTGGTAAGTGAGTGACGGAGAGACGGGCGGTAAGTGAGTGACGGAGAGACGGGCGGTAAGTGAGTGACGGAGAGACGGGCGGTAAGTGAGTGACGGAGAGACAGACGGTCAGTGAGTGACTGAGAGACAGACAGTGAGTGACTGAGAGACAGACAGTGAGTGACAGGCAGTCAGTGAGTGAGTGACGGAGAGACAGACGGTGAGTGAGTGACAGAGAGACAGACGGTGAGTGAGTGACAGAGAGACAGACGGTGAGTGAGTGACAGAGAGACAGACGGTGAGTGAGTGACAGAGAGACAGGCGGTGAGTGAGTGACAGACAATGAGTGACTGGTGGAGAGAGAGTGTTTAAACGATATCAAAAATAACCCACGCTGTCTATTTTCGCTATTTAACACTCTCTTGCAGCCCTCATCTACTGACACTCTTCATTCCATTATCACTTCTTAGGATTTTGCAGGCTTCTGGAATCTTTCACCCCTGTCACCCAGTCTGAAGTCTTCCACCTCCTGTTGTCCTCTCTGCTTACACTGTGAACCCTCGATCCCATGCCCTCCTTCTTACTCAGACACTGCTCTAAAATCCTTTCCCCCGCTCTTACTCACATTTCTAATTCCTCCCTGACCTCCGGGATTTTTCCTGCTGTCTTTAAACATGCGTGTGTCAAACCTCTTCTCAAAAACCCTCTCTGGACCCCACCTGTCTGTCAAACTACCGCCCTGTCTGTCAAACTACCGCCCTGTCTCCCTTTTACCGTTGTGTCTATTAAACGTCTCGTCTCTACACACATTACTAAATACCTCCATGCTAATAACTTATTGGACCCTTTGCAGACAGGATTCCGACCGGGTCATTCAACTCAAACGTCCCTCTGCAAAGTCTCAAAAGACCTACAAGCTGCCAAAGCCAAAGGCCAGTTCTCAGTCCTCATTCTCCTCGACCTATCGGCTGCCTTTAAGAGAGACAGCGAGTGCCTGACGGAGAGAGACAGCGAGTGCCTGACGGAGAGAGACAGCGAGTGCCTGTGGGAGAGACGGAGTGACTGACAGGGAGAGAGCCAGCGAGTGCCTGTCAGGGAGAGAGCCAGCGAGTGCCTGTCAGGGAGAGAGCCAGCGAGTGCCTGCAGGGAGAGAGCCAGCGAGTGCCTGCCAGGGAGAGAGCCAGCGAGTGCCTGCCAGGGAGAGAGCCAGCGAGTGCCTGCCAGGGAGAGAGCCAGCGAGTGCCTCCAGGGAGAGAGCCAGCGAGTGCCTGCCAGGGAGAGAGCCAGCGAGTGCCTGCCAGGGAGAGAGCCAGCGAGTGCCTGCCAGGGAGAGAGCCAGCGGGCCTGCCAGAGAGCCAGCGAGTGCCTGCCAGGAGAGAGCCAGCGAGTGCCTGCCAGGGAGAGAGCCAGCGAGTGCCTGCCAGGGAGAGAGCCAGCGAGTGCCTGCAGGGAGAGAGCCAGCGAGTGCCTGCCAGGAGAGAGCCAGCGAGTGCCTGCCAGGGAGAGAGCCAGCGAGTGGCTGACAGGGAGAGAGACAGCGAGTGGCTGACAGGGAGAGAGACAGCGAGTGGCTGACGGAGAGAGACAGCGAGTGGCTGACAGGGAGAGAGACAGCGAGTGACTGACAGGAGAGGACTGGGACCTTTTGGCCTGGGGTCATATACAACCAAGTGGCCCTCAGTAGAGCTAAAACAATTGACCACTTTGCTTATGCCCATTTTTAAGATTACTTTTCTCATTTTAAATGGTTGCATGCAATATTTTCATGTGTATGATGTGGTTAAAAAACTAACAGACTAATAAACTGGAGGACTGATTAATGACCTTGAGGGCTGGCAATACTATGCAATTAACTGAAGGGCTGATAACACTGAATGATGATCTGGAGGGCTTACAACAATTTTTAGTGATCTGGAGGGCTGATAACACTGGCTAAGGATCTGGAGGGCTGATAACACTGGCTAAGGATCTGGAGGGCTGATAACACTGGCTAAGGATCTGGAGGGCTGATAACACTGGCTAAGGATCTAGAGGGCTGATAAAACTGGCTAAGGATCTGGAGGGCTGATAACACTGGCTAAGGATCTGGAGGGCTGATAACACTGGCTAAGGATCTAGAGGGCTGATAACACTGGCTAAGGATCTGGAGGGCTGATTAACACTGGCTAATGAAGGGGAGGGCTAACTTATAATAAATAACTTATAATAAATGTGATTATATCCCCAAGACCCCCATGTATTGCTCTCTCAGCTTTCTTCAATGTGCTGCCCAGATTGTCGGTAAGTAATCTGTTAAACTGTAGACACTGCTGTGCTGCGTCTATTAATCTGACTAAGCAGGAGTTTGAAGGGAGCCAAGAGCAGAACCATGTACAGTTTCTGACAAAAGCCTTGTCGCTTGTGTACAAATAGACCTGAAGTGCTGCTTAAAAAGCATGTCCACCCCCAAAACTATAATTTAACCCACCACTGGCCCCACTCTGTAGTGTATTAAAATCCTTACCTTACACCCCAGCTCCAAATGGTTCTCCTGTAATGTCCCCCCAAAGTTAAAAAAACTGCCCACCAGGGAAATTGTTTCCGCCTCTGAGCTGTCCTTTCAGAGGTTTTTGGCTTGCTCAGAGCAGCCCTCCCCCCCCCTCCCTCTCCCTCCCGTTTTGTTCTCCCTCCTCTAGTGTAAATCCCCTTTCCCACATATTAGGGATAGTTCCCCCAGCCCCAACCGATATAAAATATTTGTAAGAAACTCCCCCGATCTTTACTTACCTTCCCTCTCTCCTCCGGCGTTGTGAACTGCCGGCAGCCGCGTCTATGATTGGCTGCCTCTCAGCCAATCACAGACCTGGCCGCCGGTCTGGCCCCCTGCTTGAAGTTCCGTTTCAAGAAAAGGTTAATTTTACCCCAAACAGCTTTTGTAATAATGTTTCAATGCAAAACAAAACTAACATTAAGTATTGTAATATTCACATCTTGGTGAAGCCCATTGAGTCAATTTTTGCAAAGACGTAAGTGTCGCCTTGTCATATGGGCTTCACCTGTGACTAATAATGGATCAATTAGGTGCCAGGTGTATAAAAAGACCCCAGTACACTAGACCTTCACATCCACTGCACATAGACCTCTGCAAACATGTCTAAGATTCACCGAAACTAAAGTGTTAATTATCAAGAGGCTGAAGACCAAATCCACTGCTGATGTGGCACAAACCTTCATTGTCTCCAGCGTCAAGTTCACAGGATAAAGAAAAGATCTGAAGAGACTGGAGAAGTTTTGACCAGCCCAGGTCAGGCAGACAAGACACCTGCTCCAGAGGACCGTTTGTTGGCTGGAAAATCCAAGGCAAACCCATTATCAACTGCAGCAGAGCTCCAGGAGACCTGGTCACCTGAAATCCCTGTGTCAACCAGGACAGTTTGTCGGATTCTGTCTCTAAATGGCCTCCATGGTCCAATCAGTGCCCGTAAACCAGCACTAAACTAAAGACAATTGGAAAACCGTGTGGCATTTGCCAAGTCCCACCGCCTGCTAAAAGGATGGACGCTGGGAAAGTGGCTAAAGGTGGATTTTTCACATGAATCTTCTGTTGAATTACACCACAGTCACCACAAATATTACAGGAGACCAACTGGAACCCACGTGGAGCCGAGATTTACCCAGAAAACAGTGAAGTTTGGTGGAGGTAAAATCATGGTCTGGGGTTACATCCAGTATGGGGGTGTGCGAGGGATCTGCAGGGTGGAAGGGAACATCAATAGTGTAAAATACCAAGAAATCTTACCTACCTCCTATATTCCCAACCATAAAAAGGGCAAACTCTGCAGCAGGATGGTGTATGGTATATATCACACACTTCCACCTCCACATCAAAGGTCCTTATGGCGAAGAAGATCAAGATGCTCCAGGATTGGCCAGCCCAGTCACCTGACATGAACATCATTGAGTATATGTGGGGTAGGATGAAAGCATGGAAGATGAAACCAAAGAATGGAAGCATGGAAGATGAAACCAAAGAATATTAATGAACTCTGGGAGGCACCAAGATAAATTGTATGAATCCTTCCAAACCACATGGATGTTGTCCTTCAAGCTCATGGAAGTCATACAAGATATTAAGTTTGGATCTCACAGCACCGCTACGTAATGTGCTGACATATCTTTGGATTGGCTGTAGATCATTTTCTGTATAGGAAACGACACTTTTGTCTTGTAACATTTTGACCTTTCTGTCTGGATTAAATGATGAATCTTTTTTCAGTGAAACTATTTTTTACTGGTACATTTAATATTATTTGGGGGGCTTTAGCTTTTCATATGAGCTATTTCTAACACCAATTCATCAATTAAAAATCAGGTTAATAGCAGGAGTGACTGCAAAATACACAGGAGACGAGACTTTAGTCAGAAACTGTATGTAGTTTCATAGGTACCAACCCCCTAACAATCAACTTTTAGCATGGCAGCCAAGGCAGGCAGTAAAGCTTTAAACTGAGGCAGGTCTCCAAAACCTCATTACTGACCTCCCAGTCTCATCATGTTGGTTTAGGCTGTGCTCCATGTCGGCTCCTATTTCTAGTAATGGAATGAAGTTCAGTAGCAGAGGAGGAGTCTTCTGTTCTTGTTAGAGCTACAGGTGCACACTGTGCCGTTTTAGAGCGTAACTTACTAATAGCTTCTGTAGCAGCCCAAAATGTTCATTGGAGATCAGCCCGGGGGCATTTGCCCCTCAGCCTACTTGGCCAGTCCTCCCCTGCTGACAGGGAGACTGTGTTACTGAAAAAGAGATGGTGAGTGACTGACCGGGAGACAGACAGTGAGTGACTGACAGGGAGACAGACAGTGAGTGACTGACAGGGAGACAGACAGTGAGTGACTGACAGGGAGACTGACTGAAAAAGAGACAGACAGTGTGTGTCTGACAGAGACAGACAGTGGGTGACTGACAGCGAGACAGTGGGTGACTGACCAGGAGACAGTGGGTGACTGATGACAGGGAGACAGTGGGTGACTGATGACAGGGAGACAGTGGGTGACTGATGACAGGGAGACAGTGGGTGACTGATGACAGGGAGACAGTGGGTGACTGATGACAGGGAGACAGTGGGTGACTGACAGAGAGACCAACAGTGAGTGACTGACAGGGAGTCTGACTGAAAAAGAGACAGACAGTGGGTGACTGACAGGGAGACAATGAGTGACTGACAGAGAGACAGACAGTGGGTGACTGACAGAGAGACAGTGAGTGACTGTCAGAGAGACAGACAGTGAGTGACGGTCAGAGAGACAGACAGTGAGTGGCTGTCAGAGAGACATTAATGTGATTTTTCCATTAATTGTACTATACTCTGCAGAACAAAACGTCTTTCCGATAAAGTTGTGAGACCGCACACCTCACCTGACCGCCATCCCATGATGCAGTAAATCTCGCAGAGGGATTATTACATCACAGGACCTTAGACAGGTTATTAGCGTCCCTTGTGTATATCACATCTCCCCCTAAACCTCACATTCCCTTTGGGTTGCCGGTTGGAGAGATTTCACTAAGATCTTATTTAAAAAACAAAACGCACGCCAATCGCACACCAATCGCACACCCATTTCTTCTTTATCCACAGAAATGTCTACAGATACGGACACTAAACCGAAACGCATCCTGGTTACCGGAGGGTCCGGTCTTGTCGGTAAGGCCATTGAGAAGGTGGTGGCGGAGGGGGAGGGGCGCCCAGATGAACAGTGGATATTTGTGTCTTCCAAAGATGCCGACCTGACGTGAGTATCTGCCATGTGACACGTTTGGAACATACATTATCCAGTGATCCACAAGGTTCCTTTTACTATACACATCCTGATAGGTCACTGCTGGTCACATGTGTATCAATGATAGGGAACCATTCTCAGCATTACTTGTCATAAGAAAAAAAGGCTGGGGGATTCCCCGTATTAACCACATACGTGTGGATATTGGTTGGGGTACATCTTAAAGGGGAACAAAATATAACAAAAAATAAATTTCACTTTCAGGAAAGTGAAACCAGTGGCCTTAAGGCTTGAAGACTACAGGGAGCTAGAGTTGAAATAAATAAACGGTTATCTAGAGACAATGCATGGTTTATCTTACGGTTCAATGTGTAGGTCAGTGTAGAGCATGTCAACAGGTGGGACATGCAGACAAACATATAAATAGTATGTGGAATAAATCAAACTATCCAAACAAATGTCAGTCCACTCAACCACACCACATGTGACACAGGCCTGTGTTTGGTAGGTGCAATCTTCCCTACCTCCTACCCTTGGGGTCACAATTTAAATAGACAAAAAGGATGAGAGGAGCCACTACATACATGTATTTATTGTGAAGCAAACATACAACCAAACTACCACAGTTATAGTACACAGACATATGTGTAAAAGGAGTATGTAAAATAAACCAAACTACGATTGTTACAGTACTGACCACACCAACATACGTGTAAATAGTATGTAAAATAAACCAAACTACGATTGTTACAGTACTGACCACACCAACATACGTGTAAATAGTATGTAAAATAAACCAAACTACAATTGTTACAGTACTGACCACACCAACATACGTGTAAATAGTATGTAAAATGAACCACACTACGATTGTTACAGTACTGACCACACCAACATACGTGTAAATAGTATGTAAAATGAACCAAACTACGATTGTTACAGTACTGACCACACCAACATACGTGTAAATAGTATGTAAAATAAACCAAACTACGATTGTTACAGTACTGACCACACCAACATACGTGTAAATAGTATGTAAAATAAACCAAACTACGATTGTTACAGTACTGATCACACAGACATACGTGTAAATAGTATGTAAAATGAACCAAACTACGATTGTTACAGTACTGATCACACAGACATACGTGTAAATAGTATGTAAAATGAACCAAACTACCACTGTTACAGTACTGATCGTACAGAAATACGTGTAAATAGTATGTAAAATAAACCAAACTGATTGTTACAGTACTGATCACACAGACATACATGTAAATAGTATGTAAAATGACCCAAACTACCACTGTTACAGTACTGATCATACAGACATATGTGTATTGTGATCTGTTATTGTTCCCCTTCCAGGTGCTCAGCAGACACCAAAAAGCTGTTTGACAAACACAAACCCACTCATGTGATTCACCTGGCGGCCATGGTGGGAGGGCTGTTCCGGAATATGAAATACAATCTGGACTTCCTGGTGAGATGTGATGGGTACAGGAAGGGTTCATTCTCTTTTCCATGACACAAATTGCATTTGTGTCATTGAATCCTAGAGAGGTGACCGTGGATCCTAGAGAGGTGACCGTGGGTCCTAGAGAGGTGACCGTGGTATAGAGAGGTGACCGTGGGTCCTAGAGAGGTGACCGTGGATCCTAGAGAGGTGACCGTGGATCATAGAGAGGTGGCGTGGGTCCTAGAGAGGTGACCGTGGATCTAGATGGGTGACCGTGGATCTAGATGGGGGACCGTTGGATCCTAGAGAGGTGACCGTGGGTTTGAGAGGTGACCGTGGGTCCTAGAGAGGTGACCGTGGTCCTCAGAGGTGACGTGGGTCCTGGAGAGGTGACCGTGGGTCCTGGAGAGAGTGACCGTGGATCCTGGAGAGGTGTGACCGTGGGTCCTAGAGAGGTGACGTGGGTCCTAGAGAGGTGACCGTGGGTCCTAGAGAGGTGGCCGTGGATCCTAGAGAGGTGGCCGTGGGTCCTAGAGAGGTGGCCGTGGGTCCTAGAGAGGTGACCGTGGGTCCTAGAGAGGTGAACGTGGGTCCTAGAGAGGTGACCGTGGATCCTAGAGAGGTGACCGTGGATCCTAGAGAGGTGACCGTGGTCCTAGAGAGGGGACCGTGGTCTAGAGAGGTGAGTGGGTCCTAGAGAGGTGACCGTGGGTCCTAGAGAGGTACCGTGGGTCCTAGAGAGGTGACCGTGATGGGTCCTAGAGAGGTGACCGTGGGTCCTAGGAGAGGTGACCGTGGGTTCCTAGGAGAGGTGACCGTGGAGTCCTAGGGAGAGGTGACCGGGGGTCTAGAGGGTGACGGGGTCCGAGGAGAGGTGGGTGACCGTGGGTCCTAGAGAGGTTGACCGTGGGTCCTAGAGAGGTGACCGTGGGTCCTGAGAGGTGACGCGGGCCTGGAGAGGTACGTGGGATCCTAGAGAGGTGACCGTGGATCCTAGAGAGGTGACCGTGGGTCCTAGAGAGGTGACCGTGGGTCCTAGAGAGGTGACCGTGGGTCCTAGAGAGGTGACCGTGGATCCTAGAGAGGTGACCGTGGGTCCTAGAGAGGTGACCGTGGGTCCTAGAGAGGTGTGACCGTGGGTCCTAGCAGTGTGGCCGTGGTTCCTAGAGAGGTGACCGTGGGTCCTAGAGAGGTGACCGTGGGTCCTAGAGAGTGACCGTTGATCCAGATCGGCCGTGGATCCTAGAGAGGTCCGTGGTAGGAGGTGCCTGAGGTCTAGAGAGGTGACCGTGGGTCCTAGAGAGGTGACCGTGGTCCTAGAGAGGGACCGTGGGTCCTAGAGAGGTGACCGTGGGTCCTAGAGAGGTGACCGTGGGTCCTAGAGAGGTGGACCGTGGGGTCCTAGGAAGGTGACCGTGGGTCCTAGGAGAGGTGACCGTGGGTCCTAGAGGGGACCGTGGGTCCTAGAGAGGTGACGTGGGTCCTAGAGAGGTGACCGTGGTTCCTAGAGAGTGTGACCGTTGGGTCCTATAGAGAGGTGACCGGTGGGTCCTAGGAGAGGTGACCGTGGATCCTAGAGAGTGGACCGTTGTCTAGAGAGGTACCGTGGGTCCTAGAGAGGTGACCGTGGGTCCTAGGAGAGGTGACCGTGGTCCTAGGAGAGGTGACCGTGGGTCCTAGAGAGAGTGACGCGTGGATCCTAGAGAGGTGACCGTGGGTCCTAGAGAGGTGACCGTGGATCCTAGAGAGGTGACCGTGGATCCTAGAGAGGTGACCGTGGGTCCTAGGAGAGGTGACCGTGGGTCCTAGGAGAGGTGACCGTGGGTCCTAGAGAGGTGACCGTGGGTCCTAGAGAGGTGACCATGTGGCTAATCTGTTTGTTTTTCCTACACACAGAGAAATAACCTGCAAATCAATGACAATGTTCTGCACTCTGCTTACGAGCTTGGGGTCCAAAAAGTGGTCTCCTGCTTGTCCACCTGCATCTTTCCTGACAAGACCACGTACCCCATTGATGAGACTATGGTATGTACTGTATGTGTTTGAATGACCTGGTTATTGTGCCATGTTAGGGAGGCACTGGTCCTCTTCCCTTCATTTCATTTCAGATCCACAATGGACCCCCGCACTCCTCTAACTTCGGATATTCCTATGCCAAACGAATGATTGATGTGCAGAACAGGTAGAGTGTTAATGTGTATTGTAGACATTCAGTGCGTTTGGCCGGGGGTAACTGAAACACCTTTTTATATTGTCTAGTCCATGTTTGGCTGAACCACACTAACTATTGAATAGTGTTCTAGCAGACGGAACTCCTGACATCACTGCAGCTCCCTATAAATCCCTCCCACAGACGGATCATTTACGTATCCAGTTGCATTTCTTTAACATGCGCAGTTTTTTATATTTGAAAAACTGACCAGGTGTTAGGTAGGGATGGCCGGATCCGCCGCGGATTTATCCCGTTCGCGAACGGCGGATTTTCCGCCTTCCGAACTTCCGAACCGCGGATTTCTCGTATTTTCGGCAATACGTATTTTCGAAAATTTTCAAAATTACGAGGATGTCTCTTATTTTCGTAAATACGTATATTTTCGAAAATTTTCGCAATTACGAGGATTACTCGTATTTTCGAAAAACCTGTTTTCGAAATTACGAGATTCCCCGTATTTTCGAAAATTTTCGAAAATACGCGAAAACGCGTAATTTCGAAAATACGAGAAATCTCGTAATTTTGAGAATATTTTTCATTTTTACGGGTCCGCTCGCAGATTTTCGAATTTTCTCGATAATTCGTGGATCCTCGAGCGGACCGGATTTTGCGAAGTTCGGACATCTCTAGTGTCGGGGGATTAAAGCGATTCAAAGGGTTCAAGTTTCCTTTACCCATTCAGAGGTTTGGTTGATAAAGCATTCATTGGTGGATATCTGTCTCGGATGGTGGATATCTGTCTCGGATGGTGGATATCTGTCTCGGATGGTGGATATCTGTCTCGGATGGTGGATATCTGTCTCGGAGAGGCCAAGCGCTACGGTCCGTGTACCAGTGAGAGGGAGCCACGTATGCCTCCAGTGAGAGGCGCACGATGCCTGCCAATGGAAGGATAGAGCCACAGAATTGCCCTGCATGAGAAGGAACCAGGCGAGTGGGCCTTCCATTGAATACCAGCGGTTGCCTGCCAAAATAAGGATGAGTCCAGCGAGTGCTTGCCAGGGAGAGAGCCAGCGAGTGCCTGCAGAGAGAGCCAGCGAGTAGGCCGCATGGAGAGAGCACGAGGGCCTGCCAGGAATAGCCAGCGATTGCCTGCCAGGGGATAGAGAGCCACGCGAGTGTCTGCCAGGAGAGAGCCAGCGAGTGCCTGCCACGGGGAGAGAGCCAGCGATCCTCCGAGGAGAGAAGCCGCGAGTGCCTGCCCGGATGGAGAGAGCCCAGCGAGTGCCTGCAGGGCAAGAGACAGACGAAGCGCGGGACAGCAGGATAGGAGACAGCGAGTGGCTGCGGGAGAGAAAGGGCGCGGAGTGGCTGCAGGAGGACAGCACGAGGGGAGACTGACAGGGAGAGAGACAGTGAGTGACTGACAGGAGAGGACTGGGACCTTTTGGCCTGGGGTCTATATCACACCAAGTGGCCTCTAGGAGCTAAAACAATTGACCACTTTGCTTATGCCCATTTTAAGATTACTTTCTCCATTTTAAATGGTTGCATGCAATATTTTCATGTGTAGATGTGGTTAAAAAACTAACAGACTAATAAACTGGGGACTGATTAATGACCTTGAGGGCTGGCAATACTAGGCAATTAACTGAAGGGCTGATAACACTGATGATGATCTGGAGGGCTTCACCAATTTTTAGTGATCTGGAGGGCTGATAACACTGGCTAAGGACGGAGGGCTGATAACACTGGCTAAGGATCTGGAGGTGATACTGGCTAACTGGATTAACACTGGCTAAGGATCTAGAGGGCTGATAAACCTGGCTAAGGATCTGGAGGGCTGATAACACTGGCTAAGGGATCTGAGGAGCTGATAACACTGGCTAAGATCTGGAGGGCTGATACACTGGCTAAGGATCTAGAGGGCTGATAACACTGGCTAAGGATCTGGAGGGCTGATTAACACTGGCTAATGGGGGAGGCTACTTATAATAAATAACTTATAATAATGTGATTATATCCCCAAGACCCCCAGGTATTGCTCTCTCAGCTTTCTTCATGTGCTGCCCAGATTGTGGAAGTAATCTGTTAAACTGTAGACACTGCTGTGCTGCGTCATTATCTACTAACAGGAGTTTGAAGGGCCAAGCAGAACCATGTACAGTTTCTGACAAAAGCCTTGTCCTTGTGTACAAATAGACCTGAAGTGCTGCTTAAAAAGCATGTCCCACCCCAAAACTATAATTTAAACCCACCACTGCCGCCCACCTGTAGTGTATAAAATCCCACTTACACCCCAGCTCCAAAGGGTTCTCCTGTAATGTCCCCCCAAGTTAAAAAACTGCCACCAGGGAAATTGTTTCCGCCTGAGCTGTCCTTTCAAGGTTTTTGGCTTGCTCAGAGCAGCCCTCCCCCCCCCTCCCTCTCCCTCCCGTTTTGTTCTCCCTCCTCTAGTGTAAATCCCCTTCCCACATTTAGGGATAGTTCCCCAGCCCAACCGATATAAAATAATTATAAGAAACTCCCCCGATCTTAACTTACCTTCCCTCTCTCCTCCGGCGTTGTGAACTGCCGGCAGCCGCGTCTATGATTGGCTGCCTCTCAGCCAACACAGACCTGGCCGCCGGTCTGGCCCCCGGCTTGAAGTTCCGTTTCAAGAAAGGTTAATTTTACCCCAAACACGTTTGTAATAATGTTTCAATGCAAAACAAAACTAACATTAAGTATTGTAAATTTCACATCTTGGTGAAGCCCATTGAGTCATTTTTGGCAAAGACGTAAGTGTCGCCTTGTCATATGGGCTTCACCTGTGACTAATAATGGATCAATTAGGTGCCAGGTGTATAAAGACCCCAGTACACTAGACTTCACATCCACTGCACATAGACCTCTGCAAACATGTCTAAGATTCACCGAAACTAAAGTTTAATTATCAAGAGGCTGAAGACCAAATCCACTGCTGATGTGGCGACAACCTTCAATGTCTCCAGCGTCAAGTTCACAGGATAAGAAAAGATCTGAAGAGACTGGAAAGTTTTGACCAGCCCAGGTCAGGCAGACAAGCACCACCTGCTCCGAGGACCGTTTGTTGGCTGGAAAATCCAAGGCAAACCCATTATCAACTGCAGCAGAGCTCAGGAGACCTGGTCACCTGAAATCCCTGTGTCAACCGGACAGTTTGTCGGATCTGTCCTCTAATGGCCTCCATGGTCCAATCAGTGCCCTAAACCACCACTAAACTAAAGACAATTGAAAACCGTGTGGCATTTGCCAAGTCCCACCGCCTGCTAAAAGGATGGACGCTGGGAAAGTGGCTAAAGGTGGATTTTTCACATGAATCTTCTGTTGAATTACACCACAGTCCCCACATATTACAGGGAGACCTACTGGAACCCACATGGAGCCGAGATTTACCCAGAAAACAGTGAAGTTTGGTGGAGGTAACCCATGGTCTGGGGTTACAATCCAGTATGGGGGTGTGCGAGGGATCTGCAGGGTGGAAGGGAACATCAATAGTGTAAATACCAAGAAATCTTACCTACCTCCTATATTCCCACCATAAAAAAGGCCAAACTCTGCAGCAGGAGGTATATGGTATATATCGCATACTTCCACCTCCACATCAAAGGTCCTTATGGCGAAGAAGATCAAGATGCTCCAGGATTGGCCAGCCCAGTCACCTGACATGAACATCATTGAGTATATGTGGGGTAGGTGAAAGCATGAAGATGAAACCAAAGAATGGAAGCATGGAAGATGAAACCAAGAATATTATGAACTCTGGGAGGCCCAAGATAATTGTAGAATCCTTCAACCACATGGATTTGTCCTCAAGCTCATGGAAAGTCATCAAGATATTAAGTTTGGATCTCACAGCACCGCTACGTATTGCTAAATCTTTGGATTGCTGTAATCATTTTCTGTATAGGAAACGCCTTTTGTCGAACATTGACCTTCTGTGATAAATGTGATCTTTTTTCAGTGAAATTTTTTACTGGTACATTATATTATTTGGGGGGGCTTTAGCTTTCATATGAGCTATTTCTACACCATTCATCAATTAAAAATCAGGTAATAGCGGGATGACTGCAAATACACGCTGAGACGAGACTTTCTCGAAACTGTTGTATGTTATATTTCCAACCCCCTAACAATCACTTTTAGCATTGAGGCAGCAGCAGGCAGTAAAGCTTTAATGAGGCAGGTTCCCAACACACTCACACCTAAACATCAGGTGTTGCTCCGCAGCTAAAACAAGGAGCTGAAAGTCTCTATATTGTTCTCATGTCAGTGACCTTATCGGCGCAGTAAGTTTCTTGCATATGACTAGTATAGAGGGCTCGGAGTTTTCGAGCTACAGGGCACACGTGCCCGTTTTTAAGAGTAACTTACTAATAGCTTCTGTCAGCCCACAAATGTTTCATTGGAGATTCAGCCCGGGGGCATTTCCCCCTCAGCCTACTTGGCCAGTCCTCCCCTGCTGACAGGGAGCTGTGTTACTGAAAAGAGATGGTGAGTGACTGACCGGGAGACAGACGTGAGTGACTGACAGGAACAGACAGTAGGTGACTGACAGGGAGAACAGACAGTGAGTGACTGACAGGGAGACAGACTGAGTGACTGACAGGGAGACTGACTGAAAAGAGACAGACGTGTGTGCTGACAGAACAGACGTGGGTGACTGACAGGAAACGATGTGACTGACCAGTAGGTACAGTGGGTGAACTGACCAGGAGACAGTGGGTGACTGATGACAGGGAGACAGTGGGTGACTGATGACAGGGAGACAGTGGTGACTGATGAAGGGAGACGTGGTACTGAGAGGGAGACAGTGGTGACTGATGACAGGGAGACAGTGGGTGACTGATGACAGGAGACAGGTGACGACAGAGAGACAACAGTGAGTGACTGACAGGGAGTCTGACTGAAAAAGAGACAGACAGTGGGTGACTGACAGGGAGACAATGATGTGACTGACAGAGAGACAGACAGTGGGTGACTGACAGAAGACAGTGAGTGACTGTCGAGAGACAGACAGTGAGTGACGGTCAGAGAGACAGACAGTGATGGCTGTCAGAGAGACATTAATGTGATTTTTCCATTAATTGTCCTATACCTGCAGCACAAACGTTTTCCGATAAAGTTGTGAGACCGCACACCTCACCTGACCCGCATCCCATGATGCATTAAATCTCGCAGAGGGATTATTACATCACAGGACCTTAGACAGTTATTAGCGTCCCTGTGTATATCACATCTCCCCCTACCTCACATTCCCTTTGGGTTGCCGGTTGGAGAGATTTCACTAAGATCTTATTTAAAAAACAAAACGCACGCCAATCGCAACCCCAATCGCACACCCATTTCTTCTTTATCCACAGAAATGTCTACAGATACGGACACTAAACCGAAACGCATCCTGGTTACCGGAGGTCCGGTCTTGTCGGTAAGGCCATTGAGAAGGTGGTGGCGGAGGGGGAGGCGCCCAGATGAACATGGATATTTGTGTCTTCCAAAGATGCCGACCTGATGTGGTATCTGCCATGTGACACGTTTGGAACATACATTATCCAGTGATCCACAAGGTTCCTTTTACTATACACATCCTGATAGGTCACTGCTGGTCACATGTGTATCAATGATAGGGAACATTCTCAGCATTACTTGTCATAAGAAAAAAAGGCTGGGGGATTCCCCGTATAACCACATACGTGTGGATATTGGTTGGGGTACATCTTAAAGGGGAACAAAATATAACAAAAAATAAATTTCACTTTCAGGAAAGGGAAACCAGTGGCCTTAGGCTTGAAAGACAGGGAGCTAGAGTTGAAATAAAAAAACGGTTATCTAGGACAATGCATGTTTATCTTACGGTTCATGTGTAGTCAGTGTAGAGCATGTCACAAGGTGGGACATGCAGACAAACATATAATAGTATGTGGAATAAATCAAACTATCCAAACAAATGTCACTCCACTCACCACACCACATGTGACACAGGCCTGTGTTTGGTAGGTGCAATCTTCCCTACCTCCTACCCTTGGGGTCACAATTTAAATAGACAAAAAGGATGAGAGGAGCCACTACATACATGTCTTTATTGTGAAGCAACATACAACAAAACTACCACAGTTATAGTACACACGACATATGTGTAAAAGGAGTATGTAAAATAAACCAAACTACGATTGTTACAGTATGACCACACCAACATACGGGTAATAGTATGTAAAATAAACCAAACTACGATTGTTACAGTCTGACCACACCAACATACGTGTAAATAGTATGTAAAATAACCAAACTACAATTGTTACAGTACTGACCACAAACACATCACGTGTAAAATAGTATGTAAAATAGACCACACTACGATTGTTACAGTACTGACCACCCAACATACGTGATAATAGTATGTAAATGAACCACTACGATTGTTACAGTACTGACCACACCAACATACGTGTAAATAGTATGTAAAAACCAAACTACGATTGTTACAGTACTGACCACACCAACATACGTGTAATAGTATGTAAAATAAACAAAACTACGATTGTTACAGTACTGATCACCAGACATACGTGTAAATGTATGTAAAATAAACCAAACTACGATTGTTACGTACTGATCACAACAGACATACGTGTAAATAGTATGTAAAATGAACCAAACTACCACTGTTACAGTACTGATCGTACGAAATACGTGTAATAGTATGTAATAAAACCAAACTGATTGTTACAGTACTGATCCACAACATACATGTAAATAGTATGTAAATGACCCAAACTAACCACTGTTACAGTACGATCATACAGACATATGTGTATTGTGATGGCTGTTATTGTTCCCCTTCCAGGTGCTCAGCAGACACCAAAAAGCTGTTTGAAAACACAAACCACTCATGTGATTCACCTGGCGGCCATGGTGGGAGGGCTGTTCCGAATATGAAACAATCTGGACTTCCTGGTGAGATGTGATGGGTACAGGAAGGGTTCATTCTCTTTTCCATGACACAAATTGCATTGTGTCATTGAATCCTAGAGAGGTGACCGTGGATCCTAGAGGTGACCGTGGGTCCTAGAGAGGTGACCGTGGTCCTAGGAGGTGACCGTGGGTCCTAGAGAGGTGACCGTGGATCCTAGAGAGGTGACCGTGGATCATAGAGAGGTGGCCGTGGGTCCTAGAGAGTGACCGTGGATCCTAGATGGGTACCGTGGATCCTAGATGGGTGACCGTGGATCCTAGAGAGGTGACCGTGGGTCTTAGAGGGTGACCGTGGGTCTAGAGAGGTGACCGTGGGTCCTAGAGAGGTGACCGTGGGTCCTGGAGAGGTGACCGTGGGTCCTGGAGGTGAGACGTGGTCCTGGAGTGACGTGGTCCTAGAGAGGTGACCGTGGGTCCTAGAGAGGTGACCGTGGGTCCTAGAGAGGTGGCCGTGGTCCTAGAGAGGTGCCGTGGGTCCTAGAGTGTGGCCGTGGTCCTAGAGAGGTGACCGTGGGTCCTAGAGAGGTGACCGTGGGTCCTAGAGAGTGACCGTGACCAACGACCAGTGGTCCTAGAGAGGTGACCGTGGTCTAGGAGGTGACCTTGAGTCCTAGAGAGGTGACCGTGGGTCCTGAGAGGTGACCGTGGTCCTAGAGAGGGACCGTGGGTCCTAGAGAGGTGACCGTGGGTCCTAGAGAGGTGACCGTGGGTCCTAGAGAGGTGGACCGTGGGTCCTAGGAAGGTGACCGTGGGTCCTAGGAGAGGTGACCGTGGGTCCTATAGAGGGTGACCGTGGGTCCTAGAAGGTGACGTGGGTCCTAGAGGTGACCGTGGTTCCTAGAAGTGGACCGTGGGTCCTAGAGAGGTGACCGTGGGTCCTAGGAGAGGTGACCGTGATCCTAGAGAGTGGACCGTGTCTAGGAGAGGTGACCGTGGGTCCTAGAGAGGTGACCGTGGGTCCTAGGAGAGGTGACCGTGGTCCTAGGAGAGGTGACCGTGGGTCCTAGAGAGTGACGCGTGGTACCTAAGATGGACCGTGGATCCTAGAGAGGTGACCGTGGATCCTAGAGAGGTGACCGTGGATCCTAGAGAGGTGACCGTGGATCCTAGAGAGGTGACCGTGGGTCCTAGGAGAGGTGACCGTGGGTCCTAAGAGGTGACCATGTGGTAACCTGTTTGTTTTTCCTACACACAGAGAAATAACCTGCAAATCAATGACAAGTTCTGCACTCTGCTTACGAGCTTGGGGTCCAAAAGTTTTCCTGCTTGTCCACCTGCATCTTTCCTGACAAGACCACGTACCCCATTGATGAGACTATGGTATGTACTGTATGTGTTTGAATGACCTGGTTATTGTGCCATGTTAGGGAGGCACTGGTCCTCTTCCCTTCATTTCATTTCAGATCCACAATGGACCCCCGCACTCCTCTACTCAACTTCGGATATTCCTATCCAAACGAATGATTGATGTGCAGAACAGGTAGATTGTTAATGTGTATTGTAGACATTCAGTGCGTTTGGGCCGGGGTAACTGAAACACCTTTTATATTGTCTAGTCCGTTTGGCTGAACCACACTAACTATTGAATAGTGTTCTAGCAGACGGAACTCCTGACATCACTGCAGCTCCCTATAAATCCCTCCCACAGACGGATCATTTACGTATCCAGTTGCATTTCTTTAACATGCGCAGTTTTTTATATTTGAAGTTGATTAATAATGCTCACTGACCGGTGTTGGGTAGGGATGGCCGGATCCGCCGCGGATTTATCCCGTTCGCGAACGGCGGATTTTCCGCCTTCCGAACTTCCGAACCGCGGATTTCTCGTATTTCGGCAATACGTATTTTCGAAAATTTTCAAATTACGAGGATGTCTCTTATTTTCGTAAATACTATATTTTCGAAAATTTTCGCAATTCCGAGGATTACTCGTATTTTCGAAAAACCTGTTTTCGAAATTACGAATTCCCCGTATTTTCGAAAATTTTCGAAAATACCGAAAACGCGTAATTTCGAAAATACGAGAAATCTCGTAATTTGAGAATTTTTCATTTTACGGGTCCGCTCGCAGATTTCGAATTTTCTCGATAATTCGTGGATCCTCGAGCGGACCGGATTTTGCGAAGTTCGGACATCTCTAGTGTCGGGGGATTAAAGCGATTCAAGGGTTCAAGTTTCCTTTACCCATTCAGAGGTTTGGTTGATAAGCATTCATTGGTGATATCTGTCTCGGATGTGGATATCTGTTCGGATGGTGGATATCTGTCTCGGTGGTGGATTATCTCTCGGATGGTGCTAGTATCTCGATGGTGGATACTCTGTCTCGATGGGGATTCTGTCTCGGATTGTGGATATCCTGTCTCGGATGGTGTATATCTGCTCGGATGTGGATTCTGTCATCCGGATTGTGGAGATATCTGTCTCGGATGGTGGATATCTATCTCGATGGTGGATATCTATCTCGATGGTGGATATCATGTAATCTGTCGGATGGTGGATATCCATATCTCGGATGGTGGATATCTGTTTGGATGGTGGATATCTGTCTCGGATGGTGGATATCTGTCTCGATGGTGGATATCGTCTCGATGGTGATATCATGTCTCGGATGGTGGATTCCTGTCCCTCGGATGTGGATATCTGTCCTCGTGGTGGATATCTGTCTCGGATGGTGGATATCTGTCTCGGATGGTGGATATCTGTCTCGGATGGTGGATATCTGTCTCGGATGGTGGATATCTGTCTCGGATCAGTCCTGTACCACGAAGTGAAATGACTGAGCAGTTTAGCCAGCCCTGGACTATGGGCTGTATAGTTTGTTTCCAGTTCTAACTTTGATTTGTATCTGTACATCAATACAGAAATGCTCAGTGTCTCTCCCTATATATAAGTTATAAGGGAACGGTAATATATAATGAATACATAAAATGGATAATCACATTGTAATCTCCATTCGTGTGTCTAGGGCTTATCACGAACAGCACGGCTGTAAATTCACCTCTGTTATACCCACAAATGTCTTTGGTCCGAATGATAATTTCAACATAGCCGATGGTCACGTCTTACCTGGACTCATCCACAAAGTCTATCTGGCTAAACGTGAGTGTTTGGAGAACCTAGAACCAACCAAGACGCAATCCTAGAACCATAGCTTTACCTGGGACATATAAGATGTAGTGAGGTTGATTTTCCCTCATGTTACTGTAATTGGAAGAAATGCTACAAAGTATCTCTGTATTATTAATACTGGTTTCAATGGAAGCATTTATTCTCTGGGTTTTCTTTCACAGTATGATGGGTTAATGTAGTTACCATAGAGTCTAGTGTTTGGAATGATAGACAGTAGAGTAGTTACCATAGAGTCTAGTGTTTGGAATGATAGACAGTAGAGTAGTTACCATAGAGTGTAGAGTTTGGATGATCGATAGACTTAGATAGGTACCATAGAGTCAGTGTTTGGAATGATAGACAGTAGAGCAGTTACCATAGAGTCTAGTGTTTGGAATGATAGCATAGAGTAGTTACCATAGTCTAGTGTTTGGAATGATAGACAGTAGAGTAGTTACCATGATCTATTGTTTGAATGATAGACAGTAGAGTAGTTACCATAGAGTCTAGTGTTTGGAATGATAGACAGTAGAGTAGTTTACCATAGAGTCTAGTGTTTGGAATGATAGACAGTAGAGTAGTTACCCATAGAGTCTAGTGTTTGGAATGATGACAGTAATTAGTTACCATAGAGTCTAGTGTTTGAAGGATAGACAGTAGAGTAGTTACCATGGATTCAGTGTTTGGAATGATAGACAGTAGAGTATTACCATGAGAGTCTAGTGTTTGGAATGAAGACGTAAGTAGTTACCATAGAGTCTAGTGTTTGGAATGATAGACATAGAAGTAGATTACCATAGAGTCTAGTGTTTGAATGATGACAGTAGATAGTTACCATAGAGTCTAGTGTTGTGGAATGATAGACAGTAGAGTAGTTACCATAGAGTCTAGTGTTTTGGAATGATAGACAGTAGAGTAGTTACCATAGAGTCTAGTGTTTGGAATGATGACAGTAAGTAGTTACCATGAGTTCTAGTGTTTGGAATGATGACAGTAGAGTAGTTACCATAGAGTGTAGTGTTTGGAATGATAGACAGTAGAGTATACCATGAGTCTAGTGTTTGGAAGTGATAGACAGTATAGAGTTACCATAGAGTCTAGTGTTTGGAATGATAGAAGTAGAGTAGTTACCATAGTGTCTAGTGTTTGGAATGATAGACAGTAGAGTAGTTACCATGGATGTCTAGTTTGGAATGATAGACGGTAGTAGTAGTTTTACCATAGAGTCTAGTGTTTGGAATGAGATACAGTATAGTTACAATAGAGTCTAGTGTTTGGAGATAGACAGTAGAGTAGTTACCATAGAGTCTAGTGTTTGGAATGATAACAGTAGAGAGTTACCATAGAGTCTAGTGTTGGAATGATAGACAGTAGAGCAGTTTACCATAGAGTTAGTGTTTGGAAGAATAGACAGTAGATTAGTTACCATGAGTCTAGTGTTTGGAATGATAGACAGTAGATTAGTTACCATGGAGTCTAGTGTTTGGAATGAAGACAGTAAGTAGTTACCATAGAGTCTATGTTGGGAATGATAGACAGTAGAGTAGTTACCATAAGTCTAGTGTTTGGAATGATAGACAGTAGAGTAGTTAACCATAGTGGTCTAGTGTTTGGAATGATTAGACAGTAGAGTAGTTACCATAGAGTCTAGTGTTTGGATGATAGACAGGTGAGAGTTACCTAGAGTTTGGAATGATAGACAGTAGAGTAGTTACCATGGAGTCTAGTGTTTGGAATGATAGACATTAGTAGTTACCATAAGTCTAGTGTTTGGAATGATAGACAGTAGAGTAGTTACCATAGAGTCTAGTGTTTGGAATGATAGACAGTAGAGCAGGTTAACCATAGAGTCTAGTGTTGGAAATGCATAGACAGTAAGTAGTTACCATAGGTCTATGTTTGGAATGATAGCCAGTAGAGTAGTTACCATAGAGTCTAGTGTTGGAATGATAGACATAGAGTAGTTACCGTAGAGTTTGGAAATGATAGACATAGAGTAGTTACCATGGAGTCTAGTGTTTGGATGATAGACAGTAGAGCAGTTACCATAGAGTCTAGTGTTTGGAATGAATAGACAGTAAGGAAGTTTACCATAGTGGTCTAGTGTTTGAATGCATAGTGTCAGTGTGAATGATAGTTACCATAGAGTCTAGTGTTTGGAATGATAGACAGTACAGTAGTTACCATAGAGTCTAGTGTTTGGAATGATAGACAGTAGATGTAGTTACCATAGAGTCTATTGTTTGGAATTATAGACAGTAGAGCAGTTACCATAGAGTCTAGTGTTTGGAATGATAAGACAGTAGAGTAGTTACCATAGGTCTAGTGTTTGGAATGATAGACAGTAGAGTATTTTACCATAGAGTCTAGTGTTTGGAATGATAGACAGTAGAGTAGTTACCGTAGAGTTTGGAATGATAGACAGTAGAGTAGTTACCATAGAGTCTAGTGTTTGAAATGATAGACCGTAGAGTAGTTACCATAGAGTCTAGTGTTTGGAATGATAACGGTAATAGTAGTTACCATAGATTCTAGTGTTTGGAATGATAACGGTATAGTAGTTACCATAGAGTCTAGTGTTTGGAATGATAGACAGTACAGTAGTTACCATAGAGTCTAGTGTTTGGAATGATAGACAGTAGAGTAGTTACCATAGAGTCTAGTGTTTGGAATGATAGACGGTATAGTAGTTACCATAGAGTCTAGTGTTTGAAATGATACAGTAGAGCAGTTACCATAGAGTCTAGTATTTGGAGTGATAGACAGTAGAGTAGTTACCACAGAGTCTAGTGTTTGAAATGATAGACAGTAGAGTAGTTACCATAGAGTGTAGTGTTTGGAATGATGAAATAGAGGATTAGGACGGGTTCTGGGGTATAGAGTTGTAGAGTTTGAAATATGATGAGGTGGGATTAGAGTAGTTAACCTAAACCATAGTCTAGTGTTTGGAATGATAGACCCGTAATGTAGTTAACCAAACTCATTTGAATGATGAATACGTTCCATAAGTCTGTTGGAATGATAGACAGTAGAGTTAGTTACCAACCATAAGAGATTCTAGGTTTTGAAGATAGCAGGGGGACGTAATCGCCTGTATACCAGTATAGGGGGAATAATCATAAGGGGGCTCAGATCGCGGTATAAAGTATAAGGGGACAGTAACCTCTTTTTTAAAGTTACCGTAAAGAGTACAGTAATCGCTGTAAAAAGTATAGGGACAGTAATCGCTGTATACAATATAGGGGTCAGTAATTTGCTGTATAAAATATAGGGGGGTAGTGTGCAGTATCGCAATATAAAAACAGTGGGACACGTAATCGCTGTTAAAGTATAGGGGGCCAGTATTCGCTGTATAAAGATATAGGGGCCATTAATTTGCTGTATAAGTATAGGGGGGGACAGTAATCGTTAAAAAGTATAGGGACAGAAATCGCTGTATAAAATTAGGGAACTAGTAATTGATTTATAAAGTATAGGGGACCTGAATCGCTAGTAAAGGTATAGAGGACCAGTAATCGCTGTATAAAGAATAGGGGGCCACAGTAATCGCTGTATAAGTATGGGGACAGAAATTGCTTTATAAAGTATAGAGGCCAGTAATCGCTGTATAAGTATAGGGGACAGTTTCGCTCTATAAAGTTAGGGGGACAGTAATCGCTGTGTAAGTTAAATGGGAACTATTCGCTGTATAATGTATAGAGGGGAGAGTATCGCTGTATAAATTAAAGGGGGACGTAATCGCTGATATAAGTAAGGGGGACAATAATCGCTTTATAAAGTATAGGGGGACCTCAAAAGTCAGACATCGCTGTATAAAATATATTTGGGGACAGTAATCGCATGTATAAAGTACATAGGGACAGTAATCGCTGTAATAAAGTTATAGTGGGACAGTAATCGCTGTATAAAGTATAGGGGACGTAAATCGTGTATAAAGGTAATGAGACAGTTATCTCTGTATAAAGTATAGGGGACAGTACTCGCTGTTACTTATAAGTATAGGGGGAGAGTAAGTCACTTATAGTATAGGAACAGTAATCGCTGTATTAAGTATATGGGACGGTATGGCTGGATAAAGTATGGGGGACAGTAACATAGTAATTAAGGTGAATAAAGCACTACGTCCATCAATCCAACCTATTCACTTTTTATTTTTTAACCCTACTAATAGTTGATCCAGAGGAAGGCAAAAAAAAAACAGCTAAAAGGGGAGGAAAATTTCCTTCCTGACTCCAACTCAATCGGAAAGTATTCCTGGTCAACCACATCTACACTAATTCTCAATATTTTTTAGTTTTAGAAACTTATCCGCGACCATTTTTTAAAGCTATTCATGAACTTGCATTACCACACATCTGCTAGAAGCACGTTTCACCGTTCCAATGTTTAGAAACCTTTCCTATCCTGAAGATGAAACTTCTTTCTTCCAAACTTAAGGATGTCCACGAGTCCTCGGATATGACCTACAGTATTAGTGAACGATGCACAGAGAGTTTATTGAATGGCCTATTAATATATTTGTATAAGGTTATCATATCTCCACGAAAACGTCTCTTCTTCCCAATGTAGACAGCCCTAACTTGTCTAATTTGCCTGCCTAGTCAAGCCCCTCCATTACCTTTATTATTTTAGTTGCCCTTCTCTGAACTGCTTCCATTTCCAGTGTCCTTTTGTAATGGGATTCCAAACTGCACCGCATTCTGAGTGCGGTCTTACCAGTGTCTGTAAAGAGGGAGAAATATATTTTTCTCTCTTGAATTTATTTCCCCTCTTTATACACGACAATATCTTGCTACTCAGCCGTTGCTACCTGGCATTGTTTGCTACAGCTAATCTGTTATCTACCAAACCCCCAATCTTTTTCATTAAGATCACTTAACACAGAGTTATTTATGGTGTAGGTGGCACAGGAATATAATATCCCAAATGCGCAACTTACATTTATCAACATTGAATCTCATCTTCCCCATTCTGCTGCCCATTGTCTGAGATCTATCTATGGCGTTTGCAGCACTTGCACCTCCTTTGAAGTTTCCAAACTCTGCATAGTTTAGTGGTCATCACAAACCCTTGCTCTCAAGACCTTGCTCACAATCCCCCTCTCAGTAAATATAACGATTAAAAAGAAGTGGCCCAAGTACAGACCTGAGGCACCACTTAGACTTTAGCCCACATGCAGTAAGCCCACATTCACACCACTCTCTGTTTGCGATCCAATAACCAATTCTCTATTCAAGTACATGTTTTCGTTCTAGGCCAACGTCCTCAGTTTTACATTAGTCGCCTATGTGGCACAGTCTCAAAAGCTTAAGCAAAATCCAATATACCACATCTACTCTGCTATGCTACATCTAAATTCTTACTCATTTCTTCATAAAACCACAGTAAATTTGTCTGGCACATCTATTTCCTCATAAATTCATGCTGGCTACTACTATAAGATCATTTCTGGAGACAAAGTCAAGGACATGTTCCCGTAAGCAACGTTTCCCAGCACCTTTGCTACCACAGATGTGGGCTTACAGGCCATAGTTACCATGCTGTGAACGAGTTTATCAACTGTTGGGCCGAGAACATTCTAATGGCAGCCCTTGCTGCACTTCTCTTCATTTTGCAGTTTTAATAAAAAAGTTTGGTTAAGAGAACGGATTATGAATGGAACTCTTATTTCATGGTATTGTGTATTGTGCACACCCATTTAAATGTGCGGGTTTCAGTGGCAGCTCGGCATCATCCCAGAATAAGTAAAGACATTTAATAAAAGACATTAAATTTCACTTGTCTTATGTTTGGTGATGATTTCCGGGTATTCCCCATAGGATCACTGTACAGCCCTATAAGCTTTCCTCCAATCAGGTACGGGAAATACCCACCGAACAATGCAGATCGCAACATCCCTGTATAAAGTATAGAGCGAAACTGTAAGTTAGACAAAGGGTTATAGAGCGAACTGTGAGTTATACACCGGGGCTATAATAGCGAACTGTGGAGTATCCACCAGGGCTATAAGCGAACTGTGAGTTAGACACAGGGTTATGAGCAAACTACTTGAGTTAGACCTAGGGCTATAAGTCGAAACCGTGAGTATATCACAGTGCTAATAGGCGAACCGTGAGTTATACACAGGGCTATAGAGTCGAACCGTGAGTTATATCACCAGGGCTATATAGCGAAACCGTGAAGTTAGGACAACAGGGCTATTAGAGCAACACCGTATGTTTAGACACTGGGCTGATAGAGTCAACACGTGAGTTAGACACGGGGCTATAGAGCGAACTGTGAGTTATGCACAGGCCTATGAGTGATAGCGAGTGAGTTTTATACCAGGGTTATAGAGCGAACTGTGAGTTATACACAATACACAGGGCTTACAGCAGAGCGAACTGTTATTATCACAAGGCTACAAGGAAGCTATGAGTATAACGCTGAAGCGATGTGAGTATACACAGCTCATGGGATGCTGTGAGTTAGCACGGCGACAGCGCGCTGTTAGTTATCACCTAGGGCTAATTAGAGTGAACTGTGAGTTATACACAATACACTAGGGCTTACAAGAGGCGACTGTGAGCTTATACAGCGGGCTCTACAGAGCGAACTGTGAGTTATAACAAGGGCTACAGAGGCGAACTGTGAGTTATAGCAGCATGTGCTACAAGAGGCGACTGTGAGTTTACATACAGGGTTATAGAGCAGGAACTGGATGAGTTATACCATTATCGGGGCTAAGTACGTACTTAGATGTGCTACAGAGCGAACTGTGAGTTATACATGGCGACAGGAGCGCTTATTATACACAGTATAGTGAACTGTGAGTTATACACACGGGCTCTAAGACGACGTGAGTTAGAGCCGGGTTATAGAGCGAACTGTGAGTTTACACAGGGCTATAAGCTGAACTGTGAGTTTAGACACAGGTTTAGAGCAACACTCACTGTTAGTTAGACACAAGGGTCATAGAGTGAAATGTGTTATTGACAGACAGGGTTATATAGTGAACTGGTTTACACGGGCTACAGAGCGAACAGCGCCTGTGGAGTTATAGACCGGGGCTTAGAGTGAACTGTGTATACACCAGGGCTATAGAGCAACTGTGAGTTATATCTCAGGGCTATAGCGACGACTGTGAAGTTTATACAGGGCTAACAGAGCGAACTTTGATGTTATACAACAGGATATATAGAGCGAACTGTAGTTTTATAGACTGGCTATAGAGCGAACTGTGGTAGTTAGGCAGCAGGGCTTAAGAGCGAACTTTTCAGTTTTACCAGGGTTATAGAGCGACTGCTATTACACCTACACCTACACAAGCACATCAGCACGTCGAGGCTTTTCGGAGAGCTGGGACGCTCGAGGTCTGCGCAGGCAACACCGACTCCAATTGTAACACAGTGCGAGAAATGGAATCTCTCCCAGGGCGGGTGGATCTATCTAGGGTATCCAGGTGTTCGCCGTGCTTCTGAGTCGGGACGTTACCTGGGTAAACTATTCTGGAACTCGGTGACTTTACAGCTCGCCATTGGAGTCCCGCCTGGTGTCGGGAAAATACAGCAACGAAGCTGGGGCTAGGGTCGAGCTTACTGAGTGAGTGACAGGGACATGAAGGCTCCAGTCGCATTGGGAACAGCAGGTAATTACATCGAAGGGTGGAGCTGGGCATTCATAACGCAACATATGGAGATAATGTGGCAGTGTGTGTTACATCGATACCACTAGTGGTAGTCTGGGTTACCCTACATAGTGTTAGCTCCTACCGATACCAATACCATTATCTTACAGAGATGTAGTACTATGGTCGCCATGCTACTAACCATGCCTTCGCCGATCTCCGCAATCATCATATCGGTGCTTTTGTGCAAATGTTTTTTGGCCATCGAGTATCAGGCCCGTATACGATTAGTCCGATTTCGTGACTATACATGGAGCAATACTGTCACTATGCGTCTGTCCAACATAACATATGAGTCAGAAATTCCCCACCACATGTGACTGCGTGGGTTCTCAATCCGGTTCGTCTGCGGGGCCAGCACGTCTCTGGTACTAGTGGGGGAGATCAATAAATATTTCCCCTACACCATAACTGCCCTGCCTTGTTCCTGCGATGTAGTAACCACTTTGTGACTGTTATTGCATCATGTTATGCGATCGGTAAACTGCATCTTTCGCACAGCTTTAAAAAGAAGTCAGAAGTAAAAGAGGCTTTACTTTGGCCAAAACGTGGCAATATCATCTCTAAATTTATTGCTATCGCTTGCACTAGCTAGTCCAAAAGTCTTGTTGTAAAGGGTGAGTGATCAAATGAGGTGGGGTAAAAAAACCTGCTACTAACTCCTATATTACATCAGTTAGCATGGGTTTTGCCTGTATTTTCTCCTAGTTACATGGATATTGCATCTCCTTCGTTTAACTACTTACTCACTGCACATTGATGGGGGGCGGGGGGGGCTGTAAGAAAGATAATACAGTACCACGGGTGCATAATAACCTTCCGTGCCCTTGTGAGTCTTGTCGGCGTTAGTATGTAGCTTTACAGTATTACTATCTCCTGTTAATCTTGTGCTGGCCATACAACGGGTAAACGATTTCTTTATTGGTTCGATAAAAATCTGTGATCAAATTGATTCGCATTTCACATTACAAATATAGACTACTGGTCAATTTCCTCTAATAATAAATAAGTTTCCTCAATTGTAAGGCATCAGATCATGGATTTTCTTATTGATCACACTCTCTTACATTGTTTGATATCGTTTTAACAATTAGTTTAAATTAGTTTTTATTCAGACTCCTGTTACTTTACACTGTTTCATTAAAATTGATCTTAATATGTAAGGCCTGGTTGATCTCATGTAAGGGGCTTGGCCACAAGACCCAATCACATAAAGCGCCACACAGTGTGGCCCATAAGGTGGACACACTATGTCCCAGGGACAATTGCAATGTGATCCGTCGATCGCGCACATGCTATCACTATTTTTGGTGGCAATTCGCATGCACTACGATCCCGAAAATACACAGGGATCACGCGCACGGCACCAAACGGTAATCTATGCAACACTTGCACTTAGTGTGGCCTGGCTTTAAAAGATCACCATCTTTCCACTACATTACACTGCTTAAATAGTTGATAATACACTGCAATAAAGTGTGCCAAATACACCACTGGGCCATTGTGCATTCTTCCATGCAAACCCTAGTGTGGCCACAGCCTAGTACCACTATAACGTGCTATAACAGTGAGACAATGGAGGGTCCATTCACTGCTTGCCGTCTCTCTACATTAGGATGAGACTGTACCCCCGCATTTCCTAACTAGGGGTCCCTGAGATGTTGCATGGGAGTCCGCACATATTGTGATGACAACTGTATGGATCCACAATTGTGATGACAAACAGATTATTTTTCTATATATCATGCAATGTTCTATATTTATGAATTTTTAACGTCCTGACAGATACTAATGGGTAATGGTTCCCTAGGTATCAACATTTTTTTTCAAGGGTTTCCATAGGGAATAAATTGGATTGGGACACACTGGGATAAACCCATCCCTGTGGTGAATTTTAGGTGCATTTTTTGTTAATAAGATATAATTATAATATATATTAATAGAGATTAATAATAAACTAAAACTGTAAATTTTTTAAAATTAATGTATTTGAAGTTTGGATTACAGAAAAAGAGAAAAAAAGATAAATAATATTTTATAATCATTTTTCTGTAGGTTCCCCAGAGACAGGAAAATTGGTTTCCAAGGGTTCCACCACAGATAAAAAAGGTTGATAAAACACTGGTGTAACCATTGGAAGATTATTTACTATCAGTGAATACAGGCAATCCTTCACTTCTTTCCTTCTCTTACATTAGAGGTGACAGCGTTACCTTTTTTGAAAGATTAGTTACTTTTGTTTTCTTTTTCAATCCCTTTGGAGTTTTGCCTTCTCGGTTTGATTACTCTAGATATGCCGAATGCTTTTGAAAGTTCTTCCGTTTTGCGAATTTCGAACTTCTATCCTAAAAAAGGTTGGAAAGTCCGAAACGGACCCATTAAAGTCAGCGGGGGGGTAAATAATTGGGAGTTTCGGAATGTGACCCCCGGGACCACCCCCCCCCAGCCTATAAGGGCCCTTAGCGGCACTTATAATGCCCTTGTGGCACCGACAAGGCCCTTTTGGCTTAAGGGGTCCCACGCTTGAACCCAGACGCCCCCTCCTCGTGTAGGGTCCTTTGGCACTTAGAAGTCCTTTGTTGGGGGTCCCGCAGCTTGGAACCAGGACCCCCAGTTACATGCTCTTAAAAGAAGCCCTTGGGCGACGTCTTGTTTTCTTCCATCTGGTGACACCACTATGCTGAGGCCACCGACCACGAAAGTACCCCCCTCGGGCCGCCACGGATCCTCCGGCGCAGTGGCCTCAACCAGGCCTATGTACTGGCGTCTGTCCAATACAACATCTTCTGGGTAGCAACACCAACACCACTGAGTCACCTATGCATGCCAGGCGCACTGTCAGCTGAAGTGAACCCGTTGGCACCAGCCTGCCTCAGCGGCAGCCGATGTTGCTAGCCGCTTCTTTCTTCATCCATCAACTGCAAGGCATCTGAGCTCCGCAGGAGGATGGCACCTCTTTATATATGTTTTGCAAAAGTCCTAATCCTGTTCTGATCGGGTAAATTTTTTTGCAATGCTTGTTTACATGGTTACATTAACCACAATTTCGAGAATCGGATGGGTTAATAATGTAAACCAAGCATCCGAAAATTTGGCATCCGCTAGGGCCAGAATTCGGAATCCTCCGGCTGTTCGCGGATTTTCGGAAGCGGCCGTTCAGGCCTCCAACGTTAGGAAATCCATAGAATTCATGAATTGTGTCGAGGATTATCAAAATAGTCCCCCAGTTCCAGAAATTAACTTTTCGAATAGTTCGAGTTCATCCGAACTTATAGTTCGTCTCGAACTCGGGTTCAAGTTCAAGTTCTAGTCTCCACCCTAGTTACATTTTAACCCCTCTGCTTTTACTTGCCTGGCTGCCCAGTTTAATAGATATACATTCTCCTCTGCTATTATGCAGTAAGCAATTCAGTAAATCAATACTGAGGCGGGCGTCACCTCCTGTAGTCCTGCCTCTTTAAGCCATGGTCTTGCAGCCTGTGTGAATCCAGCCCTGCTTATCCCAATAAAGGTATTGATGGAAGCGCACACTGTTTCCAGAAAAATTCTGTTTTTGCATCACCCAAACACAACTTTCGGAGAACGCTATGGCTCCTCATCAGGTGATGAGGAAACATAGCGTCTCTGAAACGTTGTGTGTTGTGTGGTGCAATAACAAATTTTCTCTGTGAAAGTGAACCAGTGTGCGCTTTTCCATCACCTCTTTTTCTGCCTGTGCTATAGCTTGTGATTCCCTTAAGGTTATATGACCAGAGGGAGCACACCTGAATACATGGCACATTGCCTGAAGGAGTGCTGGCCCATATCTATGTTATACGGAGTTATCCCATAAATCACAAACCCTGTAGAAAATTGCCTTGTTGTCATTCTCCGAATGCTATTTTTTCCATAGGTGCTTTTGTAGCAGCCAACTGCTCACCGAAATAACACACAAACATCGAATTCATGGAGAATTTTGAAAAACTGTGACTGTTTAGAACCGTCTCTGACTGTTTTATCAATAATACTTATCTGTGATAAATAATGAACTGTAATAATATAGTTGAAGGTTTAAGGCTACTGAAGCTTCCTCCTTTTGGGGGTGAGGACCTTGTAATCTGTAAGCATCAGTTAGGAGAATACTTACCCCAAAATTGTAGCTTTCCTTTCAGCTCCTGTACATGGAAAGGGGAAAGGGGTACCTGCAATGTCGGGGGGCATTTGGGGGGGCATTCTTAGCTTCATAGCTTCTCTTTTTGGTGAGATGTTTTAGATGCTTTTGGTTTTTTGTCTTCCTCCATTTTTTGCTAGTTTTAAAATAGTTTCCAAGAGCTTATTAGAACACTTAAAGGGCCAATGTCCACACACCCACCCCTATACTTTATACAGCGATTACTGTCCCCCTATACTTTATACAGCGATTACTGTCCCCCTATACTTTATACAGCGATTACTGTCCCCTATACTTTATACAGCGAGTACTGTCCCCTATACTTTATACAGCGATTACTGTCCCCTATACTTTATACAGCGATTACTGTCCCCCTATACTTTATACAGCAATTACTGGCCCCATATACTTTATACAGCGAATACTGGCCCCCTATACTTTATACAGCGATTACTGTCCCCTGTACTTTATATAGCGATTACTGCCCCCCTATACTTTATACAGCAATTACTGACCCCTATATTTTATACAGCGATCACTGCCCCCCTATATTTATACAGCGATTACTGTCCCCATACTTATACAGCGATTACTGACCCCTATACTTTATACAGCGATCACTGCCCCCCTATACTTTATAAAGTGAGTACTGTCCCACTATACTTTATCCAGCAATTACTGTCGCACTATAGTTTATACAGCGATTACTGTCCCCTATACTTTATACAACGATACTGTCCACCTATACTTATACAGTGATTACTGTCCCCTATATTTTATACAGCAAATACTATCCCCATATACTTTTCAATGATTACTGTCCCCTATACTTTATATAGCGATTACTGCCCCCCTATACTTTATACAGCAATTACTGACCCCTATACTTTATACAGCGTTCACTGCCCCCCTATACTTATACAGCGATTACTGTCCCCCTATACTTTTTACAGAGATTACTGACCCCATACTTTATACAGCGATCACTGCCCCATATACTTTATACAACGCGATTACTGGCCCAATACTTTATACAGCAATTACTGGCCCCATATACTTTATCAACAATTACTGGCCCCATATACTTTAACACGCGATTCCTGCCCCCCTATACTTTAAAAAGCAATTACTGTCACCTATACTTTATACAGCGAGAACTGTCCCCTATACTTTATACAGCAATTATTGTCCCCATAATGCACCCCAACTGTAAATTATAAAGATATTAGAAGTGACCGAGGAGACCATATAAAAGTACGAGGCCGCAGTCCGAGTACCTTTTATACAGGGCACGGAACTCCAAGGTGACTTCTAATATCCCTTTAATTTACAGTTGGGGGTGCATTATTTATTATAACCTACCCCTTTGTGGCTTCTGGTTTCCTTCTCCTGGAACTGCAAGATTAAAACGGTATAATCTTACAGTTCCTCCCATTGAAATCCCCAACAGGGGTAGTTATACATCGATTACGTCACCCTATACTTTATACAGCGATTACTGTCCCCTATACTTTATATAGCGATTACTGCCCCCTATACTTTATACAGTGTTTACTGTCCCCTATAGTTTACACAGCGATTACTGTCCTCTATACTGTACTTTATACAGTGATTACTGTCCCCCTTTACTTTATACAGCGATTACTGTCCCCCTAACTTTATACAGTGAATACTGTCCCCCTATACTATATACAGCGATTACTGTCCCTTATACTTTATACAGCGATCACTGTCCCCTATACTTTACACAGCGATCAATGCCCCCCTATACTGAATACAGAGATCACTGCCCCCTATACTTTATACAGCGATTACTGTCCCCCTATACTTTATACAGCGATTACTGCTCCCGTATACATTATACAGCGATACTGTCCCCCATACTTACACAGCGATTACTGTTCCCTATACTTTATACAGCGATTACTGTCCCCCTATACTTTTTACAGCGATTACTGTCCCCCTATACTTTATACGACGATTACTGTCCCCCTATACTTTATACAGCGATTACTGTCCCCCTATACTTTATACAGAGATTACTGTCCCCCTTTACTATATACAGCGATTACTGTCCCTCTTACTTTATACAGCGATTACTGTTCCCTATACTTTATACAGCGATAAAAATGCCCCCCTATACTGAATACAGAGATCACTGCCCCCCTATTCTTTATACAGCGAATACTGTCCCCTTATACTTTATACAGCGATTAATGTCCCCATACTTTTACAGTGATTACCGTCCCCCTATACTTTATACAGCGATTACTGTCCCCCTATACTTTATACAGCGATTACTGCTCCCCTATACAGTGATACTGTCCCCCTATACTTTGTACAGCGATTACTGCTCCCCTATATTTTATACAGCGATTACTGTCCCCTATACTTTATACAGTGATTACTGTCCCCTATACTTTATACAGCAATTCGTCCCCTATACTTAATACACAATTACTGTCCCCCTATACTTTATACATGATTACTGTCCCCTATACTTTTTACAGCGATTACTGTCCTCTATACTGTACTTTAAAAACTGTACTTGTCCCCCTATACTTTATACAGTGATTACTGTCCCACTATATTTATCCAGCAATACTGTCCCCCATAGTTTATACAGCGATTACTGTCCCCTATACTTTATACAGCAATTACTGTCCTCTATACTTTATACAGCAATTCCTGTCCCCTATACTTTATACAGCGATTCCTGTCCCCAATACTTATAAATCGATTACTGTCCCCTATACTTTTTACAGCGATTACTGTCCCCTATACTTTTTACAGCGATTACTGTCCCCCTATACTTTATACAGTGAATACTGTCCCCCTATACTATATACAGCGATTACTATCCCTTTTACTTTATACAGCGATCACTGTCCCCTATACTTTACACAGCGATCAATGCCCCCTATACTGAATACAGAGATCACTGCCCCCCTATACTTTATACAGCGATTACTGCTCCCCTATACTTATACAGCGATTATTGTCCCCCTATACTTTGTACAGCAATTACTGTTCCCTATACTTTATACAGCGATTACTGTCCCCCTATATTTTTTACAGCGATTACTGTCCCCCTACTATACAGTGATTACTGTCCCCTATACTTTATACAGCGATTACTGTCCCCCTATACTTTATACAGCGATTACTGTCCCCCTATACTTTTAACAGCGATTACTGCCCCCCTATACTTTATACAGCGATTATGTACCCCCTATACTTTATACAAGTTAATACTTTCCCCCTTTACTATATCACGATTACGTCCCTCTTACTTTATACAGCGATTACTGTTCCCTATACTTTATACAGCGATCAATGCCCCCCTATACTGAATACAGAGATCACTGCCCCCCTATTCTTTATACAGCGATTACTGTCCCCATATAATTTATACAGCGATTAATGTCCCCTACACTTTATACAGCGATTACTGCCCCCTATACTTTATACAGCGAATACTGTCCCCCTATACTTTGTACAGCGATTACTGCTCCCCTATACTTTATACAGCGATTACTGTCCCACTATACTTTGTACAGCGATTACTGCTCCCCTATACTTTATACAGCGATTAATGTCCCCCTATACTTTATACAGTGATTACTGTCCTCTATACTGTACTTTATACAGCGATTACTGTCCCCTTTTACTTTATACAGCGATTACTCTCCACCTTTACTTTTTACAGCGATTACGGTCCCCCTATACTTTATACAGTGAATACTGTCCCCTAACTATATACAGCGATTACTATCCCTTTACTTTTACAGCGATCACTGTCCCCTATACTTTACACAGCGATCAATGCCCCCTATACTGAATACAGAGATCACTGCCCCCCCCTATACTTAACACAGCGATTACTGCTCCCCTATACATTATACAGCGATTATTGTCCCCCTATACTTGTACAGCAATTATCGTTCCTATACTTATACAGCGATTACTGTCCCCCTATATTTTTTACAGCGATTACTGTCCCCCTATACTTATACAGTGATACTGTCCCCTATACTTTATACAGCGATTACTGTCCCCCTATACTTTATACAGCGATTACTGTCCCCTATACTTTAACACCGATTACTGCCCCCCTATACTTTATACAGCGATTATTGTCCCCCTATACTTTATACAGTTAACTTTCCCCCTTTACTATATACAGCGATTACTGTCCCTCTTACTTTATACAGCGATTACTGTTCCCTTACTTTATACAGCGATCAATGCCCCCCATATACTGAATACAGAGATCACTGCCCCCCTATTCTTATACAGCGATTACGTCCCAATATAATTTATACGCGATTAATGTCCCCTACACTTTATACAAGCGATTACTGCCCCTATACTTATACAGCGAATACTGTCCCCCTATACTTTGTACAGCGATTACTGCTCCCCTATACTTTATACAGCGATTACTGTCCCACTTACTTGTACAGCGATTACTGCTCCCCATACTTTTAACAGCGATTATGTCCCCCTATACTTTATACAGTGATTACTGTCCTCTATACTGTACTTTATACAGCGATTACTGTCCCCTTTACTTTACTTATACAGCGATTACTCTCCACCTTTACTTTTACAGCGATTACGGTCCCCTATACTTTTACAGCGATTACTGTCCTCTATACTGTACTTTATACAGCATTACTGTCCCCCTTACTTTACAGCAATTACTCCCACCTTTACTTTTACAGCGATTACTGTCCCATATACTTTATACAGCGATTACTGTCCCCTATACTTTATACAGCGATTACTGGCCCCATATACTTTATACAGCGATTACTGGCCCCATATACTTTGTACAGCGATTACTGTCCTTTATACTGTACTTTATACAGCGATTACTGTCCGCCTTTACTTTATACAGCGATTACTGTCCCCGTATACTTTTTAACAGCGATTACTGTCCCCCTAACTATATACAGCGATCACTGTCCCTTATACTTCTTCAGCGATCACTGTCCCCTATACTTTATACAGCGATCAATTCCCCCTATATATATTACAGCGATCACTGCCCCCGATACTTTATACAGCGTTACTGCCCCCTATACTTTATACAGCGATTACTGTCCCCATATACTTTATACAGCGATACTGTCCCCCTATACTTAATCCATCAATTACTGTCCCTCTATACTTTATACAACTACTCTTTTCCCTATACTTTATACAGCGATTACTGGCCCATATACTTTATACAGCGATTACTGGCCCCATATACTTTGTACAGCGATTACTGGCTCCATATACTTATACAGTGATTACTGGCCCCATATACTTTATTAGTAGATAATGCACCCCCAACTGTAAATTATTAGGATATTTGAAGTCACAGAGGAGTTCCGTGACCATATAAAAGCACGAGTCCACACGCCGAGTACCTTTTATACAGGGCACAGGACTCCAAGTGACTTCTCATATCCCTTTAATTTACAGTTCGGGTGTATTTATTATAACTTACCCCTTGTGGCTTCTGGTTTCCTTCTCCTCCTGGAACTGTAAGATTATAAGCTATACTTAATACATGATTACTGTCCCTCTATACTTTATAACAGTGATAACTGGCCCCAATATTTTTAACAGCGATTATAGTCCCCATATACTGTACTATAAACAGCGATACTGTCCCCATGACTTTATACACGATTACTGTCCCCATATACTTTATACAGCGATTGCTGTCCCCATATACTTTATACAGCGGATACTGTCCCCCTATACTTAGTACAGCAATTACTGACCCTCTATGCTTTATACAGTGATAACTGGCCCCATATACTTTAACAGTGATTACTGTCCCCATATACTTTATACAGCGACTACTTTCCACCTAACTTTATACAGCGATTACTGGCCCCTATACTTTATACAGTGATTACTGGCCCCATATACTTTATATAGTAGATAATGCACCCCCAACTGTAAATTATTAGGATATTTGAAGTCACAGAGGAGTTCCGTGACCATATAAAAGCACGAGTCCACACGCCGAGTACCTTTTATACAGGGCACAGGACTCCAGGTGACTTCTAATATCCCTTTAATTTACAGTTCGGGTGTTATTTATTATAACTTACCCCTTTTGTGGCTTCTGTTTCCTTCTCCTCCTGGAACTGTAAGATTATAAGGCTATACTTAATACAGTGATTACTGTCCCCCTATACTTTAACAGTGATAACTGGCCCCAATATTTTAACAGCGATTATAGTCCCCATATACTGTACTATAAACAGCGATTACTGTCCCCATTTACTTTTACAGTTGATTACTGTCCCCATATACTTTATACAGCATTACTGTCCCATATACTTACAGCGAACTACTTTCCACCTATACTTTTACAGCGATTACTGGCCCCATATACTTTATACAGTATTACTGGTCCCATATACTTTATATAGTGGATAATGCACCCCCAACTGTACATAATTAGGATATTTGAAGGAGTTCTGTGACCATATAAAGCACAAGGCTGCAGGCCGAGTTCCTTTTATACAGGGAATGGAACTCCAATGTGACTTCTAATATCCCTTTAATTTCAGTTCAGGTGCATTTATTATAACCTACCCCTTGTGGCTTCTAGTTTCCTTCTCATCCTGGAACTATAATCTTACGTTCCTCCAATAGAAATCCACTACACTAGGTTATACTGGATTACTGTCCCCTATACTTTATACAGTGATTACTGTCCCCTATACTTTATACAGCAATTACTGTCCCTCTATACTTATACAGCGATCACTGTCCCCCTACACTTTATACACGCGATCAATGCCCCCTATAATAATACAGCGATCACTGCCCCCGTATACTTTATCGAGCGATTACTGTCCCTATACTTTATACAGCGATTACTGTCCTCTATACTTTATAACAGCATTACTGTCCCCTATACTTTATACAGCAATTACTGTCCCCTATACTTTATATATTGATTATTGACCCCTATATTTTATACAGCAATTACTGTCCTTTAAACGAATACTTTCCCCTATACTTTATACAGCAATTACTGTCCCATATATACTGTCCCTCTATACATTATACAGCGATTACTGTCAGCTATACTTTATACATCAATTACTGACCTCTATACTTTATACAGAGATTACTATGGCCCCTATACTTTATACAGCGATTGCTGACCCTTATAACTTTCCTTTAAATTGGGCCCTAGATCACATTCCTGGCTGTAGCCTGTGAGAAATAATGTTGGGGTGAATGTTCAAATTTCCTTATTGAGTGACATCACCTACTTGGCTCTGCCCCTCTGTCCTGGGTGAGAAGCATGACTTAGGGCTAGGCACCACTTGCACGTTTTTTTATGTGTTTGCGCACGCAATTGCGCATGCGATTTTGTTTAGAATGGAAAACGTGGGAACAAAAAAATTCCCGCGATTTCCGATGCGCTGCGATTGCGTATATGTTTCCATTTTGGTAAGCATGCATTCACCTTTTTTTGCGTTAATGCATGCATTTAGATAATGGAAAACGGCAAAAATCACATGCACAAACGCACACAATTGCGCACACATCGCATTAGATAACGCACATGATTCTGTGCGCAATTCCTGCATGTTGCAAAGTCTCAGAACGAACATCTGAACACCTTACCAACAATTTTATGCCGGGTGCGTAGTTGTAGTCACTGCTGTAAGTGGCACATCATATCAAATGAACAAAATCCACCGCACACCGTTCTGAATGATTATTTATTTTCAAAGTTTCGGTGCTGATATTGCACCTTTTAAAAGACACAACAAATCAGGTTGTTGTTTGATGGTTGTGTCCTAAAAAAGGTGCGATATCAGCACCGAAACGTTGAAAATAAATTCAATATTTACAAACCTGTGTGTGGTGGATCTTGTTCATTTGATATCCTGCACTTTGCACGTGGCCTCAGCCTTATACTGTATGTATACTGAAAAAAAAATACTTTGTGTCATCTTAACTATAATAAATATGTGTAATAGCACTTACGCTCAGGTGTGTTATGCCTTCAATAAAGTACTTTTTTTTGCTTAGGCTCTGACCACTGACCTGGCTATTTTCCCCAATACACTGTCAATAACTGACTGCATACGGTAACAGCACACCAACTGTCAAGCCATTCCGGCTACAGCAAAACTGCTTACAGAAATGCTGAAATGTAAGATGTTTCAGATCAGTATATTTAAAGAATAGGGGGCAGATCAGCAAAAAAAGGCACTGAATGAATTATAGTTTCCACTAATGGGCAATTAAAAAAAATAATTTGCCAGTGTACATACCCTTTAAGACTTAATCCTGGGGAAAACAGGAAGTACCTGGGGGAAACTGACAGTTGAGATGTAAGCCTATTAGTGCAGACAGAGGCTGGTTGTACGAACTTACCTGCCGCTCCGGTCCCATGCCGCTCTGGACTTCCGGGTGGGCGGCGTCGCGGACGTCATGACGTCACGACGCTGCCACCCGGGCGGCGCGAGACTTGAAAAGCCGGCGTCCTCCTGGACCCGGCGCCCGATGTAGCATTCTGCTACCTTCCTGGCTCGACATACTTACCTTGCCTGTATCGAGTACTTACCTGCCTTGGATCCTGCTCCACATACTTACCTTGCCTGTATCAGTACTTATCTTGACTGTATCCAGTACTTACCTGCCTTGGATCCTGCTCTCCTTACTTACCTTGCCTGTATCAAGTACTTACCTGCCTGGTTCCAGTGACTTACCTTGCCTCCTCCAGTCTTCAGTTCCCAGCAGCCCCATTGCCAGCAACAGCCTACAGTTCCCAGCAGCCCCATTGCCAGCATACAGCCTAAAGTTCCCACGCACCATTGTTCAGCATACATCCTACAGTACCCAAGCACCTTTGGTCCGCATCCAGCCCACAGTTCCCAGCAGCACCATTGTTCCAGCATACACTACAGTACCCAGCAGCACCTTTGGTCCAGCATCCAGCCACAGTTCCCAGCAGCAACACCATGGTCCAGCATCCAACCTACAGTTCCCAGCCCGCACCTTGTTCCGGCACCCAGCCTCATTTCCCAGCAGCCCTCTGTACCCTGCACCTTCCGGACTATCAGCCTCCTCCTAAAACGTACTGTGAGTACCCGGCCGTCCGGCCATTTATTACAGTACTATCGGGCCATGGAAACGCCTGAGGGGGTACGGCCGAGTTGAGTAAAACTCTTCAAGCTTTGTCCAAACGCATGGACCTGTTTGAACATCATCAGGGCCAGTTGGCTCAGTTCATGGATTCCCTTGCTGTCCGGTACCCCCAGCTGCTGCCTCTGCTCCAGTGTTTCTACGCCACCTCCTTCGGCGGCCGGATCCGGCGATCCTTCTCTCGGAGAGAGCCCCGCATACCTCCACCCTCGCGGTTTGATGTTGATCCAAGCTGCCGTGATGCATTCATCAGTGCCGAATCCAATTCGAACTTCAATCATCTCATTTTGCATCGGATCGTGCTAAGGTTGGGTACATCATCGCCTTGTGGAGGCAATGCCTGCCTGGGCTTCTCCTTTATGGAAAAAGACGACCCTCTATTCTAAATATGTTACTGACTTCCTGAGTATGTTTCGCAAGGTCTTCGATGCTCCAGGAAGAACCTCTGCGGCCTCCTCCCGTTTGATGCTGCTCCGCCAAGGGTCACGTTCCATAGGTCAATATGCTATCGAATTTCGTACCCTTGCGGCGGAGACTTCTTGGAAAAATGAGGCACTTACTAGCAGCCTTCTGGCAGGGACTCTCTGATCGCCTCAAGGACAATTAGTATCTAGGGAACTACCTGTCCCATTGGAAGACTTGATTACACTATGCATACAGATTGATCCCCTTTTGAACGGCAGGCGAAAGGTCTGCAGCTCGTTCCAACCTCCCTAAGATTCTTTCCTAGGCCTGCTCAGACCTTTCCGCAACCCATATCTTCGGGTGAGGAGCCGATGCAAATTGGCGACACTCATCTATCCCCCGAGGAAAATCACGCCGACGTACCAATGGACTTTGTCTCTATTGTGCTGGGCAAGGAACACTTGTCCCCAGAAGTCGGGAAACTCCAGGACCTAGAAGTTAAGGAGGAGCTCCTTCTAGGTAATGTTAAGTCCCTGCCAAATTGAACCACGCTGAAACTCTTTCTACCAGCTACTATCACCTGTAATGGTAAAACTTTTTCCTCTCAAGCCTTTGTCGATTCTGGTGCCGCTGGAAATGTCATCGATTCTACCTATGCAGCACAATTGGGGCTTCCTCTCCTTCACCTACGCAACCTCTTCGAGTTCGGCTATTATAATACCCGTTGGCTTCTGAATTTATCTCCAAATCTACATACGAGTCCTATTCCGCTTGCATATTTCACCAGGAACGTTTATCTTTTCTTGTCATCCAAAGCCCTCTGCTCCCTCATTCTATCTCGGACTTCCATGGCTCAGACTAACAACCCTGTTATAGATTGGTCTAACAATGAATCAGTCTTGGAGCCCCTCTGTTTCAAAAAATTGCCTGTCTACTCATTGCACTACCATTACATGTGAAATAAATCTGAGAAAAACCTCCTGAATGTTATATCTGTTGTATTCAATTAGATCAACTGACTTGAAATGTAGTTTCTTGAAGACGTTTCGCTAGTCATCCGACTGGCTTTCTCAATTCAAAATGACTGTACAGAAATCTGTGGCAATTATTGAGAAAGCCATTCGGATGACTAGCGAAACGTCTTCAAGAACTACATTCAAGTCCAGTTGATCTAATTGAATACCAAATATACCATTGCATGAGATGAATGAGAACCTTCACAAGCATATTCTCCCTGAATGTTATCGTGATTTCTCTGATGGTTCTGTAAAAAGCGACGCTGAGAAGCTACCACCGCACCGTTCCTACGATGCCCCATCGATCTTCTCTCTGGTACTATGCCTCCTCGGGCGCACCTACACACTGTCTCCCTCAGAAACTCTAGCCATGAAAGAGTACATTACGGAACATTTGTCTAGGGGTTTCATACAACCTTCCACTTCCCCCGCGGAGCGGGGTTCTTTTTTGTTGAAAAGAAAGACGGAGGTTTACGACCCTGCATAGTACTAGTGGGTTAATAAAATCACTATAAAAAATCGTTATCCTCTCCCTCTCATACTCGAGTTATTTGACCAGATAAAAGGGGCTAAAATATTTACCAAACTGATCTTCGGGGGGCATACAATCTGATCCGTATACGCCAAGGTGCGGAGTTGATGGAATACCCCCCCCCCCCCTGCTCTTTAAAAGGACAAAATAACAAAACCAAATGATAGCAGTAGAGCAGTTACCATAGAGTCTATGTTTGAATGATAGACAGTAGAGTATTACCATAGAGTCTAGTGTTTGGAATGATAGACAGTAGAGAGTATTTTACCAATAGAGTCTAGTGTTGAAATGATAGACAGTAGAGTAGTTACCATAGAGTGTAGTGTTTGGAAGATAGACGTAGAGAGTTACCAATAGTCTAGTGTTGGATGATAGACAGTAGAGTAGTTACCATGAGTCTATGTTTGGAATGAATGACAGTAAGTAGTTGCATAAGTGTAGGTTTGGAATGATAGACGTTAGTAGTTACCATAGAGTCTATGTGTTGGATGATAGACGGTATAGTATGTTACCATAGAGTCTAGTGTTTGGAATGATAAGACGTAGAGTAGTTACCATAGAGTCTAGTGTTTGCTAGGGGGTACAGCTCTTTCATGGATGGGTTAGATTATGGGATGGAGTCTATTGTGTCCATAACTGTTCTCTGTAAGGGAAATCACAGTCCTCTCGATCTTTGAACTGGATGTTTGGGCCGACTGGATTGGGCCAGTCGGTCCCAATGTAAAATGTTTTTTTATGGTTTCAGAGAACAGAGCCGCCCTTAGCATCTGGGGTAGTGGGAAGCCCAGAGACAGTTCATCTATTCACTGGTAGTTTGTTGCTCCTTCATCGTATTTACTATTCTTAAACTGTATTTTCTACAATTAAAAAAAGAGAATGGCAACTGTGCAGTGAGATATAAATGGCAGCTCCCGTCATTTCCCCACACACTCTCCTCGTCCCGGGTCCCTTTCGCTCTTCCAGTTGGGCGTGTCTGCGGATCAGAGGTCTCTCCTGTCCCTGTAATGAAATCAAGAAGGATACAAAGTATCCTCCTGCGCCGCTCCTCTCTGAATATTGTCGCAGGCAACAGAGTCCAATCGATGCCATTCATTTAAAAACATCTTTTATCACCATGAAAATTTGGCAGCAGCCTGGGGACAGGCCACTTACAGGGTCCAAACGCGTTTCGGGAAATAACCCTTCCTCATAGACTCAAATTCAAGCACACGCCCTTCTTTTACGAGGGCAACCCATTAAAAAGTAAGTAACTAACAATCCACTTAACCCCTGATGTTCTATATTAGGGTTCTGCATTACAAAGGGTAAATAAACAGGTAAGTATTCCAGCAATTTCATCCCCCCCTGATATCCCAAATCAGATTCTATGTCCCATGTAGCGGACACCCCCGTTGATCTTTTTAGAAAACATCAACATTACAATATCTGTTGTATTCAATTAGATCAACTGGACTTGAAATGTAGTTCTTGAAGACGTTTCGCTAGTCATCCGACTGGCTTTCTCGTTTCTGAATTGAGAAAGCCAGTCGGATGACTAGCGAAACGTCTTCAAGAACTACATTTCAAGTCCAGTTGATCTAATTGAATACAACAGATATACCATGACCTGGATGAATGAGAACCTTCACAAGCACAACATTACAACATTACTATCTTCTCATGTCTTTAGCACCAGAAAAGATAAATTAAAAACCTCTTCAGAGTTACAATAACTTGAATACAGATAGATGCCACATTCACATTTAGAGAGACTCAATATTCTGAATAGGGAGGTTATAACAAATGTTTATATTTCATACCAACAGTGCAATATCCCATCTCCGATTTAACCCCTTAGGGGATCTGGTATCCAATTCCAGGATCCAGAAAGCTTCCCTTTTATGGAGATGTTCCAAGAGATCACCTCCTCTAAGATTCCTTTTAACCTGTTCGATCCCCTGGACCAAACACAATGAGGGATTCCAGAGAGGAGCGGTGCGGCGGATACTTTGTTTCTTTCATGTGCCGTGTGATACCCAAGATACACAATACAATGTATCTGTATCTCCCCTACCCCCAGCACTTTTGGTTGTGTATGGGTGAAATATGTTGTGTGGTTGCATTGTACCAAACCAACTTATTCTCCTGAAACACCAGAGATTGTCTGCTAAGTGACTTAAATATAAAGTATTACAAATAAAATCCATCTACTATGGTGTATAAGGGCGAGTGTGTCAATGTAAAGTTGTGAATATGGAGTAAAGGGATCTGATCCCCTCTGGTCCAATCCTGTTAGATCCTGTCATTCACGTTCTTACCCCCACATTAACATAATGACCCGTCTCCTCCAAATCTAGGATCTGGCCAAGCTTTTTATCTGGGTGCTAAGAGAATATAATGAGGTGGATCCCATCATCCTTTCCGGTAAGTTTGTACCTGGTTTCTAACTTGTTTCTCTGTCACCATCCTAACTTTACATTGTGTGTTTCCAGAGTGACGGATAATCTTAATTGTCTTTATTGTTACATTAAGAGAAGAGGATAAACCCATAACATAAACAATTCTGTTTTATTGGTAAAACGAAGCAAAAAAACCCTCAAATTTAGCTTGTCCTATTGTTATAGTATTGGAGGTTGTATAAAGATATACGTCTATCTAGTCCAACCTTTATACACTACCCATAATGTCTGTATAACAGTTACATAGTAACATCCATCTAGTCTAACCTTTATACACTACCCATAATGTCTGTATAACAGTTACATAGTAACATAGTATTGGAGGTTGTATAAAGACATACGTCCATCTAGTCCAACCTTTATACCCTACCCATAATGTCTGTCTAACAGTTACATAGTAACATAGTATGGGAGGTTGTATAAAGACATACGTCCATCCAGTCCAACCTTTATACCCTTCCCATAATGTCTTTATAACAGTTACATAGTAACATAGTATTGGAGGTTGTATAAAGACATACGTCCATCTAGTCCAACCTTTATACCCTACCCATAATGTCTGTATAACAGTTACATGTCTGTATAACATTTGTGTTTATTTGTAAGATCTTTTTTCCTTTAACCTTCATACAACCTCAGTTCGATAGCACAAAATCCGATGGACAGTTCAAAAAGACAGCGAGTAACAGCAAATTGAGGAAATACCTTCCAGACTTCCAGTTCACCCCTTTCAGTCAAGGTAACAGATTCTTGTCTGGGTATAATCAGAGAGACTACTGTATATTGTCACTGGGACACCTTTCACAGTTGGTTAAACAGTAACCCCCCATGATAACTACACCATGGTCTCCTCTTAATGGCCGATCTGATGAACATTGGCCAGAAATACTGCCAGGAGCCAAGTGACTTAGAGCTGTGAATGTGTAAAATTGTTCGCTCCCATCAAGTGATGTCATATCCTAAATTCAGGGGTTTTTATCTGTTTTTTCTTTTGTTGGTTTTTAGCCGTCAAGGAAACATGTGACTGGTTTAACACCAACTATGACCAAGCCAGGAAGTGAAGACTGGAGAATCGGCACATGACCTACACACTTGATTCCGGCACAAAGTGCTCTGTCCGTCATCATTCGCTTGGAATGTTGGGATAATTTACTGGTATCAATGAGCGCAGCATCAGGGAAACTAGAAGGTTCAGCTTGGTTTAGTTTATTTTTCTGTGAATGTAATAAAGGGTGTGAGATTATTTTTCTTCCGTGTATTAGTTCCTGTTATGTATAAGGTGGGGTCCTGTGCACACCCAATAGAACTGTGATTCCTCAATAGGTTTGGTCTGTTCTGTTGGGGGATCTTGCTGATAATATATAATAATAGTTCCTAGTTGATTTATGAAAGAGAATTTTCTGTCTATATCACTGACATTTCTCTATGGACTGTGATAGAAATTAAACATTTGGTGATATTGGAAATTGTGTTTATTTCCCGTGAGGGTCTGTGACACAGATAATAACATACGGAGATGGTAATAAAGGTTATACCATGTAACATGTTTATGACAAAGGGCTACCAGGGTAACATGAAAATTACCCAGAAGTCTCCATTCCTTATTAGAAGTATAAAGGTTGAATTTGGCTTGACTGGCTGCGTTTTAGAAGGGAATGTGTGTGTGTTTGTGCGGAAAATTCAAAGATCAATAATGGCAATGAGGAGGCCATTTTTGGGGGAATAGTTACCCTTTAAACATGGCTGTCACATGAATGAATGGGTAGGTCCGTAGGTAAGTGTACCTGTGTCAGGTTGGGGGGGAGGGTAATGTGTTTTTGTATTTATGAACATAAAACCACATTTTTTTAATGATTGATCAAAATTATTTTTTGGACTATAGTTAACCTTTAAGTATGGCTGCCACAGGAAAGGTAGGTCAGTAGGTGTGTGTACCTGTGTCTGTGTGGGGGTTGGCTGTATCAGTGTTTGTGTTAATGACCTTAAAACTAACTTTTAATCACATGACTCTGAAACATTGAAATATCCACATTTGAGGATTGTTACCATTATAGTCTATGTGAAAACAATTCTCGAAATTCGCCGATAACGCCGTAACGCTTCCGCGGATTCCTTAGCTAGAAGACAGCACACTTCTCCTATATGCCCCGCACGTCTGTACCGAATTTCATGTCTCTAGCTCAAAAACTGTGGGAGGAGATACGGTCCAAAAAGGCGGAAGAATAAAACGGTAAAAGAAGAAGAAATAGAAAGAACAGGAATGTGTCTCTTGAAGCCAAATCAATAATGTTGCTCTGGCATTAAGAGGACATGTAAATGCCATAATATTCATTCTAATCGATGCAGTTTATAATTGTGTAGGTGTTTGCTGCCATTGAAATGGGTGTGTCTCAGTAGATGTGTTTACCTGTGTCTGTCTAGGGCGTCTGTTTCATTTCTGAACTGCATAGATTTTTATTGACATGCTTTTATTTTGTCATTTTAGGACTTTTATTTTGAAAGTGTGTTTTTGCCTAGTTTTGTGTGAGAGACACTTTGTAGTTAGTGCAGCCTTGGACCCCGGTGCATTTTATTAAGTCAATGTGGTTTTAATAAAAACCTGTTGTGACTCCCATAATATGGATATGATAGTTACATATTCTAAAATGTATGTTCCAGAAAAACCTCCAAAGAGCTGGGACAATTCGAATGAGACATTGTAAACCTTCGTTTCAGGACCCGGAAAAACACATAAGCAACTTTACGATTTTTACAAACCACCCCTTACCCCCCTTTTTTTTAAATACCTTTTCAGTTGTGTAAAAATTAATGGGGGATGTGATCTAACCTGTGTGCTGCCATCTGGTGGTGAATCGACTTATTGCCCAACATGCAACCTAATCTGAGATACGCTACAGAGATTCATATCTTTAGAACAGCTCTGAGGTGGTCCGAGCAGCACAGTCAGTGAACTTCACAAGAGACACACAGAGCAAAAACCCCAACGAACTCAGGACGGAGGCAAGATCACATGATAGTAATTTATTTCCCTACTTTATACAGACGTTCCACCCTATCAATGTTCATATCGGCCTGCTGCATGTTATAATTATAACCTATATAGACCTATAAATCCATTGGGCGGCCCTTAAAGGACAACTAAAGCCACAGAACAACACTGAACCAGAAGGCAGAACACCTTGATATAAAACCAGTAATCTGTACCTTACCTTTCATTTTGATACGGGCGCTGGGAAATTTACCTAAATAACATTTGGTTTGTGCTTTACTTCACAGCATTCTAGTATCAGACAGTCTGGTCAACGACCATTATATGTTCTGCACATGCTCAGTCTTTAGCTATGGCAGAAACTTGTTACAGTTGGTCACACCCATTAATAATTTCTAGCCAATCCTTTTAAAAGACAGATAAAACAAGGAAGCATGTGACTGAGGTCAGGAGGTGTGGCCTGACACTGCACATACACACAGATACTTCATCCAGTTCTTAACAGGCTTACATTTACTTTAATACAATTAACTGAAGTGGGATTTTATAGCTTATTGGGGTTTTTAGGGGGGTTGTTTTCAGATTCTGGAGTGTAAAAAATTGGGTTTAGTTCTCCTTTAAAGGTGGCCAGTGGCTGCAGGAGACCCTTGAGATTAAATGGGTTGGGCACCCCTGACCTAAGTTGATTGAGGATGGGATCTAACCTAGAGTCCTGCATCGGGTTGATTACCCACAGTTTACCAAATTTGCAGGTCGGGTTTGGGTAGACCACAGTAAGTTTGAATGGGTTGCAGTTCAGGTTTTGTTGGAAAGCTACAGGTTCTGGTCTTGACAGGTAGTGGGTGTGGGTCTGTTTTGGGTCCTGGTCGCTATGAGGTCGGGTAATGTTGCGGGTGTGTGTCCTGGTCGCTATGAGGTCGGGTAATGTAGCGGGTGTGTGTCCTGGTCGCTATGAGGTCGGGTAATGTTGCGGGTGTGTGTCCTGGTCGCTATGAGGTCGGGTAATGTTGCGGGTGTGTGTCCTGGTCGCTATGAGGTCGGGTAATGTTGCGGGTGTGTGTCCGCTTGCAGGTCTCTTTCATTTCGAGGTGCGGGCTGGGTTTACTTTCTGGCTACTTGAAGGTCAGGTCAGTGCAGTTATGGAACCCACCAGTGGATCGGGTGCGGGTTACAGTTTTACCGGTGTGGGCCGTGTGTCTGTTTAATTTCAGATGTGGTTTTACGGTTCCCTGCAGGATTCTATAACTTTCATTGTCCAGATCTCCACCAAGGAACATAGTATTGACCATACACTAGAAATCTCTTCTCCTGAATTTCATTGTTCAGATCCCCATCTGTGACGGACGCACTACAACCCTCAGCCCAGAGGCTCTCTGATCACACTCCCTGCGACAAACCCCAAAACCCGACTGAGAGTTGCCCGTCACGTATATATATTTACCGTAAACCATCGGTAACTGCCACCATGTCTGTTACAGGTAACCAACCTACCCAGCATGCACAGCTGTACAATAAAATAATGACTTCATTCACTACCACGTACAGGTAGGAATATAACAGGATACAATAGAATATACTGGTTAGAAAGTAGCAGCTCAGAGGCAAAGTTCCTTAGTTCTATTTACAACAAACAAAGATTGAGCTAATGATTTAATTATCGTTTAATAAACAAAATCTGCAAAAAATAAACTACAAAAAGAACCCGACAAAACCACAACACAAGCAACAGTAATACAAAATGGCATGAAAAAGTAAAAATAATATTTATAGTATGTTCAGTCCTTAAAGGTCATGTACACTGTAAAAACAACTTTCTTACCGGATAGCTGTGGCTTTAAATATAAAGATGGTGGGTTTTTGTTTTGTCCTACTACCCTTCCAATCCCTCCCTTTAGTGCTTGTGAAAGTCACGGTATATCTCTAATATTCATTCATCCAGGTCACGGTATATCTGTAATATTCATTCATTCAGGTCATGGTATATCTGTAATATTCATCCATCCAGGTCACGGTATATCTGTAATATTCATTCATCCAGGTCACTGTATATCTTTAATATCATCATCCATGTCATGTATATCTGTACTATTCATTCAATCCAGTGTCACGGTATATCTGTAATTCATTCTCATCCAGTCACGGTATCTCTGTAATATTCATTCATAAACCACCCAGTTCATGGTATATCCGTATATCTATATATCCAGGTCAAACGGTAATATCTGTAATATTCATCCAACCATGTCACGGTATAATCTCTGTAATGTATGTTCATCCATCCAGGCACGGTATAGTCCTTAATATTCATCCATCCAGGTCACGGTAATATCTGTATATTCATCCCTCCCAGGTCCGCTGTAATATCTGTAATGTTTCATCCTTCCAGTCAACGTTATAGGTGTTGTCATATTCATGCCATCACGGTCACGGTAAATCTGTAAATATTCTCCTCCAGGCAACGTCGTATCTGTAATATTCATGCCGCGGTCCACGGTCTAAATCTGTAATATTCATCCTCCAGGTCTCGTATATCTGTATTTGATTCATCCATCCAGGGCACGGTATATCTGTTAATATTTATCCATCCCAGTCCCGTATTCGTAATATGTCTGCCATCCAGGGCACGGTATATCTGTAATTTCAATTCCATCCATGTCATGGTATATCTGTAATATTCATCCAACCAGGTCCGCATAGATCTGTTAATATTCCAGGCCCTGCCAGGTCACGTAGATCTGTACATATTCTCCCATCCAGGTCCAGTATATCTGTAAGTCTTTAATCCATCCAGGTCACGGGTTATAACTGTAATTCATTCATCAGGTCATGTATATCGGTAAACAGTATTCTTCCAGTCCAGGTCACGGTCTATCTGTAATACGTTTCATCCCATCAGGGTCCAGTATATCTGTAATATTTCATCCATTTCAGGTCACGGTATATCTGTAATGTTCATACCCTCCCAGGTCACGGTATATCTGTAATATTCATGAACCATCCAGGTCACGGATATATGTAATATTCATACACCTCCAGGTCATGGTATCTGTAATAATCTCATTCCATCGTCACGGTCTATCTGTAATATTCATCTCCGTTCACGGTCTATGTTGTAATATTCTCTCATCCGGTCACGGTCTATCTGTAATATTCATCCATGCCGGTCACGGGTGTCTATCTGTAATATTTCATCCATGCGCAGTCACGGTCTATCTGTAAATTCATGTCATCAGGTCACGGTCTATCTGTAATATTCATTCATCCCAGGTCACGGTATGTCTGTCTATATTCATCCATGGCCAGTCACGGTATATCTGTAAATATTCATCCATCAGGTCACGTTATATCTGTCAATATTCATCCTCCAGGTCACGGAATATCTGTAGATATGTCATTTCATGCCCGGTCACGGTATGATCTGTAATATTCATTGTGCAATAGCGCAGGCACGGTATATCTGTAATAATTCCTTCATCCAGGTCATACTATATCTGTTTTGGTATTCAATTAGATCAACTGGGACTTGCATATTCTTGAAGACGTTCGGTATCATAATATCCGACTGGGATCTCTCATTCAGAATGACTTGTACACATCATCAGTTGGCAATAAATACCCTGGAGATGAAGAATCCCGAATTTCCCCGATACATCCAGGTGTAAACGGCTTCGTGACTCACATGTGATCGACGGGTTCCTATCCAGCGCACGGCACGTGTGTGAATGAACGCCCGTTTCGGACGATAATTGTGCAATGTATGGGCACTTTCTCGGACAAACCGTAAATGTTGGGTTGGGATCGGTTTCCCTGTGATTAGCATTGTATCAATCTAACACTAGAACAATGTATCAATCTAACACTATAACATTGTATCAATCTAACACTAGAACATTGTATCAATCTAACACTAGAACAATGTATCAATCTAACACTATAAAATTGTATCAATCTAACACTATAACATTGTATCAATCTAACACTAGAACATTGTATCAATCTAACACTACAACAATCAGGCCATGCTAATTTTGCACCAACCAATCAGATTTTAGCTTTCAAATGGTACATAACATTTGATTGGTTGGGGCAAAATTAGCACCATTTTTAGCAATAAGAACTTTTGTTACATAGGACTGATTGTATCTAACACTAACAATCTAACACTGTAACAATGTATCAATCTAACACTGTAACAATGTATCATCTAACACTGTAACAATGTATCAATCTAACACTGTAACAATGTATCAAACACTAACAGTCTAACACTGTAACAATGTATCAATCTAACACTGTAACAATGTATCA
>JAACNH010001051.1:0-44227 GCA_019447015.1 Hymenochirus boettgeri | reverse complement strand
TGAAGATGTTACATACCACGTTCTAATGTAAAGACTATAAGACACCTGTACCTGTGTAGGTTATATACACAGTTCAATGTAATAGACTATAACAACCTGTATACCGTGAAGTGTTGACATAACACTGGTTCCAACTGTAAGAACTTAGGACTATAGACACAGCCTGTTACCTGTGAAGTGTTATATACACTGTTCCCAACGGAATGACTATAGACACCTGTCCTGTGTAGTGTTAAATACACAGTTCCAACTGTAATAGACTATAGAGACCTTGTACCTGTGAAGTGTTATATACACTGTCCATCAACTGTAATAGACTATAGACACTGTACCTGTGAGTGTTATCTACACTGTTCCAACTGTAATGACTATAGACAACCTGTACCTGTGTAGTGTTTTAAATACACCGTTCCAACTGTAAAGACTATAAGACCTGTACCTGTGAGTGTTATATACACTGTTTTCCACACTGTAATAGACTATAGACACCTGTACTGTGTAGTGTTAAATACACAATCCACGTAATAGCCATAGACACCTGTCCTGTGAAGTGTATATACACTGTTTCCAACTGGAATAGACTATAGACACCTGTACCTGTGAAGTTTTAAATACACATTCCAACTGTAATAGACTATAGACGCCTGTTACCTGTGAAGTGTTTAATAACACAGTTCCCACTGTAATAGACTATGAGACCTGTACCTGTGAAGTGTTACATACACTGTTCCAACTGTAATAGACTATATACAACCTGTACCTTGTGAAGTGTTATATAACGTTTTCCACTGTAATAGACTATAGAGAACCTGTACCTGTGTAGTGTTAAATACACAGTTCCAACTGTAATAGACTATAGAAGCAACCTGTACCTGTGATATGTTTAATACACAGTTCCCACTGTAATAGACTATAGACAACCCTGTACCTGTGAGTGTTTAAATACACAGTTCCAACTGTAATAGACTATAGACACGTCACCTGTGTAGTGGTTAAATACCACGTTTCCAACTGTAATAGACTATAGACACCTGTACCTGTGAAGTGTTACAACACAGTTCCAACTGTAAATAGACTATAGACACCTGTACCTGTGTAGTGTTAAATACACAGTTCCAACTGTAATAGACTATGACACCCTGTACTGTGTGTTAAATACACAGTTCCAACTGTATAGACTATAGACACCTGTACCTGTGAAGTGTTAAATACACAGTTCCAACTGTAATAGACTATAGACACCTGTAACTGTGAAGTGTTATATACACAGTTCCAACTGTAACATAGTAACATAGTAATTAAGGTTGAATAAAGACATTCGTCCATCAAGTCCAACCTATTCACTTTTTTTTTTTTTTTTTTAACCCTACCTAACAGTTGATCCAGAGGAAGGCAAAAACCCCAGCTAAAAAGGGGGGGGGGAAATTCTTCCTGACTCCAAACGGCAATCGGAAAGAATCCCTGGATCAACCAGATCTATATGCATTATATACCAGTAATCTCAATTTCTTTAGTTTTAGAAACTTATCCGGCTTTTTAAAGTTATTCAATGAACTTGCCATTACCACCTCTGCTGGAAGACATTTTCCACAGTTTCAACGTTCTCACTGTAAAGAAACCTCTCCTAACTTAGAATGAACTTCTTTTCTCCAACCTTAAAGGATGTCCACAGTCCTCTGATATGACCTATTAGTGAACAAGGCACCAGAGAGTTCACTGTATGGGCCATTATATATTTGTATAAGGTTATCATGTCCCCACGCACCAGCCGCTCTCACAATGTAAACAGCCCTAACTTGTCTAATCTGCCTGCATATTCAAGCCCTCCATTCCCCTTATTAATTGTAGTTGCCCTTCTCTGAACTGCCTCAGATTTCCAAGATGTCCCTTTGTTATGGGATTCCCAAAACTGCACCGCATATTCCAAATGTGGCCTTACCAGTGCCTTGTAAAGGAGGGAAATAATATTTTTCTCTCTTGATTCCATTCCCCTCTTTATCAAGACAATATCTTGCTAGCTCTAGCTGTTGCTTACCTGGCATTGTTTGCTACAGCTAAGTCCTGTTTATCTACCAGAACCCCCAAATCTTTTTCCATTTCAGATGCACTTAACACGAGTTATTTATGGTGGTTGCACAGGATTATTAAATCCCAAAGTGCATCACCTTACATTTATCAACATTGAAATCTCATCTGCCATTCTGCTGCCCATTTTGATAATCTATCTGGTCTGCTTGCAGCACTTGCACATCATTGGAAGTTTCCAAAGCTCTGCATAATTAGTGTCATCAGCAAACACAGAGACCTTGCTCTCAATGCCCCTTCTAAGTCATTTATAAACAGATTAAACAGAAGCGGCCCCAGTACAGAACCCTGAGGAACTCCGCTTAGAACTTTAGCCCACATAGATGTGAGCTCCATTAACCACCACTCTCTGTTTGGCGGTCCAATAACCAGTTCTCTATCCATGAACAAATGTTTTCTTCAAGGCCAACAGTCCTCAGTTTATACATTAGTCGCCTATGTGGCACAGTATCAAGCTTTTGCAAAATCCAAATATACCACATCCACAGCTGTGCCTGAATCTAACTTCTAACTCACTTCTTCATAAAAACCAATTAATTTGTCTGGCATGATCTATTTCTCATAACTCCATCTGACTACTACTATGAGATATCTCTGGAGAAAAGTCAAGGATATGATCCCTTAACAAAGTTTCATCACTTCCCTACCACTGATGTTAGGCTTACAGGTCAAAGTTACCAGGCTGTGAACGACTACTTTTTTGAATATTGGTATACATTGGCTTTTTTCCAATCCAGCGGCACATCCCAGACAAAAGCGAATCTAAAAGATGAGACACAGTGGTCTTGCTAGAACTTAACGAACTCTTTTAAAATCCTAGGATGCAATCCATCTGGTCCGGCGCTTTATTGATATTAACTTTGTCTAATTGTGCCGTACCAATCCTCTGTTATCCAGTTGAAAACTCTTCATTTCCTCCCTGCACATTGTTCAAAATCCCTACTGTAAGGATTCTCACAGTAAAAACCGATGTAAAAACGGTTTTAAGCAGATTAGCCTTTTCGGCATCCTCTACAACCACCTCACTCCCATTTTTAATGGTCCCACATTCTCAGTCCTCATTTTTTACCCATTTATTACTTAAAAACATCTGGGGTTTGGACTGTTTGCTTTGTTTCGCAATCCGGTTTTCATTTTCTATTTTAGCTAGTTTAATTGCTTTCTTGCACTCTTTATTACAACTTTGAAAGTCCCTGTAGCCCTGTTCTGTGCCTTCTGCTTTCAAATTTTAAAACCCCCTTTCTTTTTTTCCATTTCCCTTTTACCTGAGTCATTAAGCCATGCAAGTGGACCTAATTTTTTTACACTTGTTTTCCCAAAGGTACCGATTTGGAATGGTTATAGTTTAATATCCCTTTAATGTGTCCACCTCTGCTCAGTATCTTTACCTAGAACAGTTCCCCACCCAGTCTATGAGCAGGAGCGATTCCTTTAAAAGCATAAAATTAGCTTCCTAAAGTTAAAGTTTTTTGTTAAGCCAGTGCACTTTAGTTTTCTGCAACCTATATTAAATGACACTATATCATGGTCACTATTCCCTAAGCTTTCCCATTCCTTCATCTCAAAAATGAGCTTCGGTGTTTATTAGATATTCACCAGATCCAACACGCATTCTTTCTAGTAGGAACTTTCTACCCTCTGTGAAAGAAAATGCTCATATAGGAAATTAAGAACTTTATACCTTTTGAGGTTCTGGCAGTTCATTACCAATCTATTTCAGGGTAGTTTAAATCCCCCATAAACCAGAACATGCCCCATACCACAGCCTTCGCCACTGCATATGGAGATTCATTCCACCTCTTCCCCGGCATTTGGCGGCTTATATAAACACTCCAACAATTATTTACCTACCTCCTTGCTTCCTGTACACAGTTCCACCCATAAAGTTTCTTTCTGCCTCCGCATCTTGCTCCCCCATCTATTTCCGTCTTTTAAATTTGGCTTCAATTCCGTTTAACATACATACATACTCCTCCTCCTTTCTTATTAACTCGGTCATGTCTAAATAAGGAGTACCCTTCAATATTATACTGTCCATGTCGTGTGAATCATTAAGCCATGATTCTGCTACCATATTACATCATACTTTCCTTTAACGCTATTATTTCAAGTTCGCCGTTTTTTTCCAGCCAGACTCCTTGCATTGTTAAACAACATTTTAGATTATCAATTGATTTACTCCATCATGTCGTCATGCCTCCTTATCCTCTATGCTCCCCCCTCCTCCTTCTCCTCCCTCCGTTGTGTTATTAGCCCCCAGATCCCTAACTTCCTATCAACCCCTGTTAGTTAAACGTCCCTCCCCCCCCTACCTAGTTTTAAATCTCCTGCCAACCCCTAGCCCATCTTCTCCCCCAAAACATTTGCACCACGCCCATTGAGTGGCTGCAGATCGCGATGCACTATAAAGAGTCCTGTACGAGCCAACAAAGTCAGCCCAGTTCTCTAAAACTCCAAACCCCATTGCCTTCACACCACTCCTAGCCACGCATTTACTCCTGAGTCCCGTGCCATCCCTATACGTAGCACGTGCTGCGTTTATTTCTGAAATCACTACCCGAGGTCCTTGCTTTGAACTTGGCCCCTAATTTCGGAAAGCATTGTTATGTGACCTCACTCCACCTGCTAACTTTGTTCATGGGCACCAATGTGAACACAAGACCCTCCGGGTCACCTCCCAGCCCCACCCAATAATCTGCTACACATCCACCACATGTCGAACCCTAGCACCAGGCAGACAACACACTGTTCGGTGCATGGCAGGTCCTGGCGACAGATATCCCCTATCTAACTCCTCTAATATAGAATCCCCTACCACTAAACCACCTGTCATCCCTTCCTACCCCCATTTCTCCCTCCCTTGTATTGGAGATGCCCGTGCCCTGGGTGCTCAAGGGAAAGGCCCGCGCTCCATACATGCTGCTCCGAGCCATCGTCCTCCACAATCTTCACCTAAAATGGCAAATCTGTGGGATCGACCAGCATGGAAAGAAGCCCCCTATCCTTCCGTCCCCCCTACTTCCCCTGGTGACCTTACAAATCTATCTTCCTCGTTCTCCACCTTATCTGCCCCATCTCCACCCACCAGTTATCTGGGCCCCTCGTGACCGTCTTTTCCCCCAGGTTTGGCCCGAAGTCCTGCAATGCTGCAAGTTTACCCCTTAGACTCTGTACCTCAAATTCCAAATGGGCAACCCCTCACACCTGACACATACATAGGTCCCCTGGGGCGCTGCTCCAAGATCCCATACATGCGGCAGGATGCACATTGCACGGCCCCACACAAACTGTCCATACTAAAAGCAATACACGCAGAGACATAACCAGAGAAATAGTGGTTGTCTTAAACGCTTTCTTTTGTTTTAAACGCTTAGTTTTTAACGCTGTCAATTCTCTTAAAAACAGAAAATCTCTTTAACAACGGGAAATCGCTCAGAGCTAATCGCTCATGGGAAGTGCCTTAAATGAGTTCAAAACCTACCCGAGCCACGAGGCTCAGCGCAGTTTAAAAACCAATTAGTTACAACCCCCCATCCAATCGATGAGGAGAGAAAAAAAAAAAACCTGTTTCTTTGTCTCCTACCAGCCCCCGCTCACACGGTAACAGTGTTTTTTTAACACACGTATTGTTTTAGTACTCCTGCTTTGAGTTACTCAACATTCCTACAACCACTTTCAGCGTAAGTAGTAAAAAAAAAATAAAATACACTAGTGATTAATTACTTACACAGGAGCCACCTCTAGAAATAAATAGTGTTAGTTAGGTACATTTACTGGCCTGGCAACCACAGTTAATAACGCTTTAGTTTATTTACGCTGGTCAATTCGTCTTAAAACAGGAAATCTCTTTAAACAGGAAATCGCTCAGAGCTAACGCTCAGTGGGACGTGCCTAAGATGATTTCAAACTGTAATAACTATATCACACCTGTACCTGTGTAGTGTTAAATACACGTTCCAATTTTACTGTATATAGTATAGACACCTGTCCTGTGTAGTGTTAATACACAGTTCCAACTGTAATAGTACTATAGACACCTGTACCTGTGAAGTGTCTACATACACTGTTCAAACTGGAATAGAACTATCGACGCCTGTACACTGTGTAGTGTTACATACACGTTCAACTGTAATAGACTATAGACACCTGTACCTGTGTAGTATTACACAGTTCCAACTGTAATAGACTATAGACACCTGTACCTGTGTAGTGTTAAATACACAGTTTCCAACTGAATAACTATAGACCCTGTACCTGTGTAGTGTTAAATACACAGTTTCCAACTGTAATAGACTATATACACCTGTACCTGTGTAGGTTTAATACACAGTTCCACTGTAATAGACCTATAGACACCTATACCTGTGTAGTGTTACAATACACAGTTCCAACTGTAATAGACTATAGACAACCTGTACCTGTGAAGTGTTACCTACACTGTTCCAACTGAATAGACTATAGACGCCGGTACCTGTGTAGTGTTATATCACAGTTCCAACTGTAATAGACTATAGACACCTGTACCTGTGAAGTGTATACACAGTTCCACCTGTAATAGACTATAGACACCTGTACCTGTGTATGTTAAATACACAGTTCCCAACTGTAATAGACTATAGACACCTGTACCGTGTAGTGTTAAATACACTTCTTCAACTGTAATAGACTATAGACACCTGTACCTGTGAAGTGTTAAATACACAGTTCCAACTGTAATAGACTATAGACACCTGTACCTGTGTAGTGTTATATACACAGTTCCAACTGTAATAGACTATAGACACCTGTACCTGTGTAGTGTTATATCACAGTTCCAACTGTAATAGACTATAGACAACCTGTACCTGTGGTAGTTAAATACACGTTCCAACGTAATAGACTATAGACCCCTGTACTGTGAAGAGTTACATACACTGTTCCAACTGTAATAGAATATGACACTGTACCTGTGAAGTGTTACATACACTGGTTCCAACGTAATAGACTATAGACACCTGTACCTGTGATTTGTACATACACTGTTCCACTGTATAGACTATAGACACCTGTACCTGTGAAGTGTTACATACACTGTTCCAACTGTAATAGACTATAGACACCTGTACCTGTGAAGTGTTACATACACTGTTCCAACTGTAATAGACTATAGACCTGTACCTGTGAATGTTATACACTAACGTATAACTAACACTGTCTGGAGGTTATTACACTTCCAACTGTAAATAGACTGAGACGCCTGTACCTGTAGTTACATACACGTTCCAAACGTAATAGACTATAGACGCCTGTACCTGTAAGTGTTACATACACTGTTCCAAACTGTAATGAGACTAACGCCTGTACCTGTGAGTGTTCATACTGTCCAACTGGTAATAGACATGACGACCTGGTACCTGTGAGTGTTACTAACACTGTCCACTGTAATAGACTATAGACGCCTGTACCTGTTGAAGTGTTACATACACATGTTCCAACTGTATAGACTATAGACCTGTACCTGTGAAGTGTTACATACACTGGTCCAACTGTAATAGACTATAGACATCCTGTACCTGTGAAGTGTTACATACACTGTTCCAACTGTAATAGACTATAGACGCCTTGGACGTGTGAAGTGTTACATACACGTTCCACCTGAATAGACTATGAACCCTGTACGTGATGTTACATACCGTTCCAACGTAATAGACTATAGACGCCTGTACCTGTGAAGTGTACATACACTGTTCCAACATGTAATAGACGATAGACACCTGTACCTGTGAAGTGTTACATACACTGTTCAACTGAATAGACTATAGACACCTGTACCTGTGAGTGTTAACATACCACTGTTCCAACTGGAATAACTATAGACACCTGTACCTGTGAGTGTTTACATACACTGTTCCAACTGGAATAGACTATAGAAGACACCTGTACCTGTGTAGTGTTACATACACTGTTCCAACTGAATAGACTTAGACAACCTGTACCTGTGAAGTGTTACTACACTGTTCCATTCAACTGTAATAGACTATAGACACCTGTCATACCGTGTAAGTTTACATACACTGTTCCAACTGAATGACTTAACAAAACCTGTACCTGTAAGTGTTACTCAACTGTTCCAACTGATAGACTATAGACACCTGTACCTGTGAAGTGTTACATCACATGTTCCAACTGGAATAGACTATAGAACCTGCACCTGTGAAGTGTTACATACACGTTCCAACTGGAATAACTATAGACACCTGTACCTGTGAAGTGTTATATACACTGTTCCAAACTGGAATAGACTATAGACACCTGTACCTGTGATGTTTAATACCCTGTTCCAACTGGAATGACTATAGACACCTACACCTGTACCTGTGAAGTGTTTATACACTGTTCCAAACTTATAGACTATGACCGGCCTGTACCTGTGAATTGTTACAATACACTGTTTCCACTGTAATAGACTATAGACACCTGTACCTGTGAAGTGTTCATACACTGTTCCAACTGTAATAGCCTATAGACACCTGTACCTGTGAAGTGTTACATACACTGTTCCAACGTAATAGACTATAGACACCTGTACCTGTGAGTGTTACATACACTGTTCCAACTGGAATAGACTATAGACACCTGCACCTGTGAAGTGTTACATACACTGTTCCAACTGTAATAGACTATAGACACCTGCACCTGTGAAGTGTTACATACACTGTTCCAACTGGAATAGACTATAGACACCTGTACCTGTGAAGTGTTACATACACTGTTCCAACTGTAATAGACTATAGACCCTGTACCTGTGAAGTGTTACATACACTGTTCCAACTGTAATAGACTATAGACGCCTGTACCTGTGAAGTGTTACATACACTGTTCCAATTGGAATAGACTATGACCCTGTACCTGTGAAGTGTTACATACACTGTTCCAACTGTAATAGACTATAGACGCCTGTACCTGTGAAGTGTTACATACACTGTTCCAATTGGAATAGACTATAGACGCCTGTACCTGTGAAGTGTTACATACAACTGTTCCAACTGGAATAGACTATAGACGCCTGTACCTGTGAAAGTGTTACATACACTGTTCCAATTGGAATAGACTATAGACGCCTGTACCTGTGAAGTGTTTACATACACCTGTTTCCAACTGGAATAGACTATAGACACCTGTGTACGCTGTGAATTGTTTACATACACTGTGTCCAACTGGAAATAGACTATAGACGCCTGTACCTGTGAAGTGTTACATACACTTCCATTGGAATAGACGTATAGACGGCCTGTACCTGTGAAGTGTTACATACAACTGTTCCACTGGAATAGACTATAGACGCCTGTACCTGTGAAGTGTTACATACACTGTTCCGAATTGGAATAGATAAGAGCCGGTACTGTGGAAGTGTTACATACACTGGTTCCACACGGTGTAATAGACTATAGACAACCGACCTGAACCTGTGAAGTGTTTACATACACTGTCCAACTGAATACGACTATAGACCTGTACATGTGAAGTGTTACATACACTGTTCCATTGGAATAGACTATAGACGCCTGTACCTGTGAAGTGTTCATACACTGTCCAACTGGAATAGACTATAGACGCCTGTACCTGTAAGTGTTTACATACCTGTTCCATTGGGAAATAGACCTATAGACACCTGTACCTGTGAACTGTTACATACACTGTTCCAACTGAATAGACTTAGTACAAACCTGTACCTGTGAAGTGTTCCATACACTATTTCCAACTGAAATAGACTATAGACACCTGTAACCGTCTAGTGTTAAATACATAATTCCAGCTGGAATAGATTATAGACACCTGTACCTGTGTAGTGTTAAATGCATAGTTCTGTAAGGAACTTACCTGCTCTCCTGGCCCAACGTCGGTCCGCTAGGGCGCGCTCCTGGACGGGTGATGTTTAAATGAGTTTAAATGAGTCCTCCTCCCTCTCACGGACGCGTGATTGTCAATTGTTTTTGCGTCCTGGCTCGCAGGTTTCTTCTGCCTCCGGTGTATCCTGTCTCCCATTGTTACGTTCAGCTCTTTCATTGTTCCAGTTTCCACACCTGCATTGTTTACAGTTTTCACTCTCCATGTTCCAGCCTTTCACTTCAGAATTGTTACAGTTAGCTCTCCTGTTCCAGTTCACTCTGCTTCCTACAGTACAGCTTCCTGCATTATTCCTTTGTCCAGCTCCAGCATTGTTCCATTCCAGTACAGACTCCCCTGGGACCATACTTCCCTCTAGCATACCAGAAACCATTACAAGTTCCAACTGAAATGGACTATAGACACCTGTACCTGTGTAGTGTTAAAATGCATAGTTCAAACTGATTAGACATAGACACCTGTAGCTGTGTGTTGTTAAATACACAGTTCCAACTTCAATACACCATAGACACCTTACCTGTGTAGTGTTAAATACACAGTTCCAACTGAATTAGACCATGACCACCTGTACCTGTGTAGTAGTAATAACACATTTCCAACGCAATACACCATAGACACTGTACCTGTGTATGTTATATACAGTTCCAACTGTAATACACCATAGACACCTGTACCTGTGTAGGTTATATACCAGTTCAACTGTAATAGACTATAGAGACCTGTACCTGTAGTGTTAAATACACAGTTCCAACTGTATAGACTATAGACACCGTACCTGGTAGTGTTTATATACACATTCAACTGTAATAGACTAAGAGCTGTACCTGTGTAGTGTTAATACACAGTTCCAACGTAATAGACTATAGACGCCTGTACCTGTGAAGTGTTTACATACACTGTTCCAACTGTAATGACTATAGACACCTGTACCTGTGAGGAAGTGTTACATACAACTGTTCCAACTGTAATAGACTATAGACACGCTGTACTGTGAAGTGTTACATAACCGTTCCACTGTAAGACTAGACATACCTGTACTGGTGTCCATCTGTTCAACTGAGACTATAGACTCTTACTGGAATTACATCACTGTTCCAACTGTAATAGACTATAGACGCCTGTACCTGTGAAGTGTTACATACACTGTTCCAACTGTAATAGACTATAGACGCCTGTACCTGTGAAGTGTTACATACACTGTTCCAACTGTAATAGACTATAGACGCCTGTACCTGTGAAGTGTTACATACACTGTTCCAACCTGTAATAGACTATAGACGCCTGTACCTGTGAATGTGTTACATACACTGTTCCCAACTGTAATAGACTATAGACTCCTGTACCTGTGAGGGTTCATACACTGTTCCAACTGTAATAGGACTATAGCACTCTGTACCTGTGAAGTGTTTACATACCCTGTTTCCAACTGTAATAGACTATAGACCCTGTACCGGTGAAGTGTTACTACACTGTTCCAACGTAATAGCATAGATATGCCCTGTACCTGTGAATGGTTACTACACTGTTCCAACTGTAATAGACTATAGACACCTGTACCTGTGAAGTGTTACATACACTGTTCCAACTGTAATAGACTATAGACACCTGTACCTGTGAAGTGTTACATACACTGTTCCAACTGTAATAGACTATAGACACCTGTACTGTGAAGTGTTACATACACTTTCCACTGTAATAGACTAAGACACCTGTACCTGTGAGTGTTACTACACTGTTCCAACTGTAATAGACTACAGACACCTGTACTGTGAAGTGTTAACTACACTGTTCCAACTGTAATAGACTATAGACACCTGTACCTGTGAAGTGTTACATAACCTGTTCCAACTGTAATAGACTATAAGACGCCTGTACCTGTGAAGTGTTACATACACTGTTCCAACTGTAATAGACTATAGACGCCTGTACCTGTGAAGTGGTTACATACACTGTTCCAACTGTAATAGACTATAGACCACCTGTACCGGTGAAGTTTTTACATACACTGTTCCAACGTAATGACTATAGACACCTGTGACCTGTGAAGTGTTACATACACTGTTCCAACTGAAATAGACTATAGCCCACCTGTACCTGTAAGTGTTACATACACGTGTCCAACTGGAATAGACTATAGACACCTGTACCTGTGAAGTGGTTACATACACGTTCCAACTGGAATAGCTATAGACACCTGTACCTGTGAAGTGTTACATACACTGTTCCAACTGTAATAGACTATATAGACACCTGTACCTGTGAAGTGTTCATATACACTGTTCCAACTGGTAATAGACTATAGACACCTGCACCTGTGAAGTGTTACATACACTGTTCCAACTGGAATAGACTATAGACACCTGTACCTGTGAAGTGTTACATACACTGTTCCAACTGGAATAGACTATAGACACCTGTACCTGTGAAGTGTTACATACACTGTCCACTGGAATAGACTATAGACACCTGCACCTGTAAGTGTTACATCACTGTTCCAACTGGAATAGACTATAGACACCTGTACCTGTGAAGTGTTATATACACTGTTCCAACTGGAATAGACTATAGACACCTGTACCTGTGAAGTGTTACATACACTGTTCCAACTGGAATAGACTATAGACACCTGTAGACACCTGTACCTGTGAAGTGTTACATACACTGTTCCAACTGTAATAGACTATAGACGCCTGTACTGTGAATGTTTACATAACGACTGTTCCAACTGTAAGACTATAGACACCTGTACCTGTGAAGTGTACATACACTTTTCCAACTGTAATAGGACTATAGACACCTGTACCTGTGAAGGTGTTCATACACTGTTCCAACTGGAATAGACTATAGACACCTGTCCTGTGAAGTGTTACACTACACTGTCCAACTGTAATAGACTATAGACACCTGACCTGTGAAGTGTACATAACTGTTCCAACTGTAATCGACTATAGACACCTGCCTCTGTGAAGTGTTTACATACACTTTTCCAACTGTAATAGACTATAGACACCTGTACCTGTGAAGTGTTACATACACTGTTCCAACTGTAATAGACTATAGACGCCTGTACCTGTGAAGTGTTACATACACTGTTCCAACTGTAATAGACTATAGACGCCTGTACCTGTGAAGTGTTACATACACTGTTCCAATGTAATAGACTATAGACACCTGTACCTGTGAAGTTTACATACACTGTTCCAACTGTAATAGACTATAGACCCTGCACCTGTGAAGTGTTACTACCGTTCCAATGGAATAGATATAGACACCTGTACTGTGAGTGTTCATACCTGTTCCAACTAATAGACTATAGAACGCCTGTACTGTGAAGTTTTCATACACTGTTCCAACTGTAATAGACTATAGACGCCTGTACCGTGGAAGTGTTACATACACTGTTCCATTGAATAGACTATAGACGCCTGTACCTGTGAGTGTTACATCACTGTTCCAACTGTAATAGACTATAGACGCCTGTACCTGTGAAGTTGTTCATACACTGTTCCAATTGGAATAGACCTATAGACGCCTGTACCTGTGAAGTGTTACATACACGTTCCAACTGGAATAGAACTATAGACACCTTACCTGAATTGTTACATACACTGTTCCAATGGAATAGACTAAGACGCCTGTACCTGTGAAGTGTTACATACACTGTTCAATTGGAATAGCTATAGACGCTCTACCTGTGAAGTGTTACATACACTGTTCAACTGAATAGACTATAGACCGCTGTACCGTGTGAAGTGTTACATACACTGTTCCAATTGGAAATAGACTATAGACCTGTACCTGTGAAGTTTTACACACTGTTCCAACTGTAATAGACTATAGACACCTGTACCTGTGAAGTGTTACATACACTGTTCCAACTGAAATAGACTATAGACACCTGTAACCGTCTAGTGTTAAATACATAATTCCAGCTGGAATAGATTATAGACACCTGTACCTGTGTAGTGTTAAATGCATAGTTCTGTAGGACTTACTGCTCTCCTGGCCAACGTCGGTCCGCTAGGGCGCGCTCCTGGACGGGTGATGTTTAAATGAGTTTAAATGAGTCCTCCTCCCTCTCACGGACGCCTGATTGTCAATTGTTTTTGGCGTCCGTGGGCTCGCAGGTTTCTCTGCCCTCCTGTGTATCCTGTCTCCATTGTTACAGTTCAGCTCTTCTTGTTCCAGTTCTCCACTCCTGCATTGTTACAGTTCAGCTTCTCATGTTCCATTTCCACTTCAAATTGGTTACGTTCAGCTTCTCTTGTTCCATTTAGCTCCTGCTTCCCTACATTACAGCTCTCTGCATTATTCCTGTGTCCAGCTCCAGCATGTTGTCCATTCCAGTACAGACTCCTGGACTCATAACTTCCCTCTAGCAGTACCAGGAAAACCATTACAAGTTCCAACTGAATTGACTATAGACACCTGTACCTGGGTATTGTTAAATGCATAGTTCAAACTGAATTAGACCATAGACACCTGTAGCTGTGTAGTGTTAAATACACAGTTTACAACTTCAATACACCATAGACACCTGTACCTGTGTGTGTTAATACACAGTTCCAACTGATAACCACTCAGACACCTGTACCTGTGTAGTATAAATACACAGTTCCAACTGCAATACACCATAGACACCTGTACCTGTGTAGTGTTATATACACAGTTCCAACTGTAATACACCATAGACACCTGTACCTGTGTAGTGTATATCACAGTTTCCAAACTGTAATAGACTAATAGAGACCTTTCCTGTGTAGTGTTAAATACACAGTTCCAACTGTAATAGACTATGACAACCTGTACCTGTGTAGTGTTATATCACGTTCCAACGTAATAGACTATAGAGACCTGTACCTGTGTGTGTTAAATACACAGTTCCAACTGTAATAGACTATAAACTGTACACTGTGTAGTGTTAAATACAAGTTCCAACTGTAATAGACTATAGAGACCTGTACCTGTGTAGTGTTAAATACACTTTCCAACGTGTAATAGACTATAGACACCTGTACCTGTGAAGTGTTACATACAACGTTTCCAACTGTAATAGACTATAGACACCTGTACCTGTGTAGTGTTAAATACACAGTTCCAACTGTAATAGACTATAGGACCCTGTACCTGTGAAGTGTTACATACAACTGTCCAACTGTAATGGACTATAGACGCCTGTACCTGTGAGTGTTACATACACATTTCCAACTGTAATAACTATAGACACCCTGTACCTGTGAAGTGTTTACATACACAGTTCTAATTGTAATAGGACTATAGACACCTGTACCTGTGTAGTGTTATATACACAGTTCCAACTGCAATACACCATAGACACCTGTACCGTGTAGTTGTTATATCCACAGTTCCAACTGCAATACACATAGACACCTGTACCTGTGTTGTGTTATATACACAGTTCCACTGCAATACCTAGACACCTGTACCTGTGTAGTGTTAAATCACCAGTTCCAACTAATTAGACCATAGACACATGTACTGTGTAGTATTAAATACACAGTTCCAACTGCAATACACCATAGACACCTGTACCTGTGTAGTGTTAATATAAAAAACACTGTTACCTGTGGAGCGGGGCTGGTAGGAGACAAGGAAAGGTTTTGTTTTTTTTTTTTCTCCTCTCTCTGATTGGATGTGGGGGTGTAACTAATTGGTTAAATGGCTGAGGCCTGTTGGCTCTGGGGGGTTTTGAACCTCATTTAAGGCCTTTCCCATGAGCGATTAGCTCTGAGCGATTCCTGTTTTTAAGAGATTTTTCTGTTTTTAAGAGAATTGACAGCGTTAAAAAACTAAAGCGTTTAAAACAAGAAAGCGTTAAGAACAACACTATTCTCTCCTGGCTTATTGCTGTGTCTCTGCTGTGTATGCTGTTTAGTATGGACAGTTTGTTGGGGGCGTGCAATGTGCATCCTGCCGCATGTATGGGATCTTGGAGCAGCCGCCCCAGGGGACCTATGTTATGTGTCGTGTGAGTGGGTTGCCCATTTGGAATCTGAGGTACAGATCTAAGGGGTAAACTTGCAGCATTGCGGACTTGGCAAACTGGGGGAAATGCAGGTACGGCAGGGCCAGTAACTGGTGGGTGGAGATGGGGCAGATATAAGGTGGAGAAGGAAGATAGATTGTGTAAGGGTCACCAGGGGAGTAGAGGACGGAAGGATAGGGGGCTTCTTCCCAGCTGGTCGATCCCAAACAGATTTGCCATTTTAGGTGAAGATGTGGAGGACGATGGCTCGGAGCAGCATGTATGGAGGGGCCTTTCCCTTGAGCACCCAGGGGACGGCCATCTCCAATCAAGGGAGGGAGAACTGGGGGCTAGGAAGGATAGACAGGTGGTAGTGGTAGGGGATTCTATTATTAGAGGGTAGATAGGGTAATCTGTCGCCAGACCCTGCATTGCCGAACAGTGTGTTGTCTGCCTGGTGCTAGGGTTCGACATGTGGTGGATCGTGTAGACAGATTATTGGGTGGGGCTGGAGTGACCCGGCGGTCTTGTTCCATTGGTGCCAATGACAAAGTTAGAGGTGGAGGTGAGGTCCTTAAAATGATTTCCGAGAATTAGGGGCCAAGTTAAAAGCAAGGACCTCAGGTAGTGATTTCAGAAATACTACCGCAGCCACGTGCTACGCTAGGGAGGCAACGGGAGCTCAGGAGTATAATGCGTGGCTAAGAGAGTGGTGTAGGAGATGGGGTTTGGGTTTTTAGAGAACTGGGCTGACTTTTCTGTTGGCTACAGGCTCTTTAGTAGAGACGGATTGCACCCTCATGGTGGTGGTGCAACTGTTTTGGGGGAGAAGATGGCTAGGGGTTGGAGGAGATTTTAAACTAGGTATGGGGGGGGAGGGAACGTTTAACTACACAGGGGTAGATAGAGAAGTTGGGATCTGGGGGCTAGTAACACAACGAGGGAGGAGAAGGAGGAGGGGGAGCCATAGAGGATAAGGAGGCATGTACGACCTGTATGGAAGTAATCAATTGATAATCTAAAATGTATGTTTACAATGCAGGAGTCTGGCTGGAAACCGCGAACTTGAAATAATAGCGTTAAGGAGAGTATGGATGTAATGGTTAGCAGAATCATGGCTTATGATTCCACAGCACTGCACAGTAAATATTGAAGGGTACTCCTTATTTAGACATGACCGAGTATAAGAAAGGAGGAGATGTGTATAGTATAAACAGGAATTGAAGCCAAATTTAAAGATGGAATAGATGGGGAGCAAACGATGCGGCAGAAACATTATGGGTGGAACTGTGTACAGGAAGCAAGAAGGTAGGTAAACTTAATTGTTGGAGTGTGTTATAAGCCCCCAAATGCCGGGGAAGAGGTGGAAAAATCTCCATATGCATTGGCGAAGGCTGTGGTATGGGGCATGTTCTGGTTATGGGGGATTTTAACTACCCTGAATAGATTGATAATGGAACTGCCACACCTCAAAAGGTATAAAGTTCTAAATTTCCTATATGAGCATTTTCTATCACAGATGGTAGAAGTTTCTACTAGAAGAATGCGTGTTGATCTTGTGATATCTAATACACCAGAGCTCATTTTGGAGATGAAGTATGGGAAGCTTAGGGAATAGTGACCATGATATAGTGTCATTTAATATAGGTTGCAGAAAACTAAAGTGCACTGGCTTAACAAAAACTTTTAACTTTAGGAAAGCTAATTTTATGCTTTTAAAGGAATCGCTCCTGCTCATAGACTGGGGGAACTGTTTTAGGTAAAGAACTGACAGATGTGGACCACTTTTAAAGGGATATTAAAACTATAACATTTTCCAAATCGGTACCTTTAGGAAACAAGTGTAAAAAAAATTAGGTCCACTCCTGCATGGCTTAATGCTCAGGTAAAAGGGAAATGGAAAAAAAGAAAAGGGCTTTTAAAATTTTGAAAGCAGAAGGCACAGACAGGCTTACAGGGACTTCAAAAGTTGTAATAAAGTGTGCAAGAAAGCAATTAACTAGCTAAAATAAAAATGAAACACGATTGCCGAACAAAGCAAGTCCAACCCCAAGATGTTTTTTAAGTATGATAAATGGTAAAAAAATGAGGACTGAGAATGTGGGACCATTAAATAATGGAGCTGAGGTTTTTTTACATCGGTTTTTAACTGTTGAGAATCCTTACAGTAGGGATTGTAACAATGTGCAGGAGGAAAATAAGGTTTTCACATTGGATAACAGAGGATATGGTACGGAATCATTAGACAAAGTTATATCAATAAAGCGCCAGGACCAGATGGATTGCATCCTAGGATTTTAAAAGAGCTTAGTTCAGTTCTAGCAAGACCACTGTGTCTCATCTTTTCAGATTCGCTTTTGTCTGGGATGGTGCCGCTGGATTGGAAAAAGCCAATGTAATACCATATTCAAAAAGGTAGTCGTTCACAGCCTGGTAACTATAGACCTGTAAGCCTAACATCAGTGTGAAGGTGATGGAAACTTTGTTAAGGATCATATCCTTGACTTTGTTCTCCAGAGATCATCTTATTAGTAGTAGTCAGCATGGATTTAGAAAATAGATCATGCCAGACAAATTTAATTGGTTTTTATGAAGAAGTGAGTAAGAAGTTAGATTCAGGCACAGCTGTGGATGTGGTATATTTGGATTTTGCAAAAGCCTTTGATACTGTGCCACATAGGCGACTAATGTATAAACTAGGACTGTTGGCCTGGAAGAAAACATTTGTTCATGGATAGAGAACTGGTTATTGGACCGCAAACAGAGAGTGGTGGTTAATGGAGCTACATCTATGTGGGCTAAAGTTCTAAGCGGAGTTCCTCAGGGTTCTGTACTGGGGGCCGCTTCTGTTTAATCTGTTATAATGACTTAGAAGGGGGCATTGAGAGCAAGGTCTCTGTGTTTGCTGATGACACTAATTATGCAGAGCTTTGGAAACTTCCATGATGTGCAGTGCTGCAAGCAGACCTAATAGATTATCAAATGGGCAGCAGAATGGCAGATGAGATTCAATGTTTTGATAAATGTAAGGTGATGCATTTGGGATTTAATAATCCCTGTGCCACCTACACCATAAATAACTCTGGTGTTAAGTGCATCGGAAATGGAAAAAGATTTGGGGTGTCTGGTAGATAACAGACTTAGCTGTAGCAAACAATGCCAGGTTGCAACAGCTAGAGCTAGCAAGATATTGTCTTGTATAAAGAGGGGAATGGAATCAAGAGAGAAAAATATTATTCTCCCTCTTTACAAGGCACGGTAAGGCCACATTTGGAATATGCGGTGCAGTTTGGAATCCCATATAAAAGGGACATCTTGGAAATTGAGGAGTTCAAGAAGGGCAACCTAATTAATAAGGGGAATGGAGGCTTGAATATGCAGGCAGATTAGACAAGTTAGGGCTGTTTACATTGGAAAGCGGCGGTTGCGTGGGACATGATAACCTTATACAAATATATTAATGGCCCATACAGTGAACTCTCTGGTGCATTGTTCACTAATAGGTCATATCAGAGGACTTGTGGACATCCTTTAAGGTTGGAAGAAAAGAAGTTTCCTCTCAAGTTGGAGAGGTTTCTTACATGGTAGAACGGTTGAAACTGTGGAACTGTCTTCCAGCAGAGGTGGTAATGGCAAGTTCATTGAATAACTTAAAAAAGGCCTGGATAATTTCTAAAACTAAAGAATAATTGAGATTACTGGTATTAATGCATATAGATCTGGTTGATCCGGGATACTTTCCGATTTGCCGTTTGGAGTCAGGAAGGAATTTCCCCCCCTTTTTTAGCTGGGTTTTTTGCCTTCCTCTGGAATCAACGTTAGGTAGGGTTAAAAAAAAAAAAAAAAAAGTGAATAGGTTGGACTTGATGGACGAATGTCTTTATTCAACCTTAATTACTATGTTACTATGTTACTATGTTACTATGTTACATAGTTCCAACTGAATAAGACCATAGACACCTGTTGCTGTGTAGTATTAAATGCACAGTTGAAAATGAACTAGACTATAGACACCTGTACATGTGTAGTGTTAAATGCATAGATCAAACTGGAATAGACCATAAACGCCTGTACCTGTGTAGTGCTAAATACACTGCTCCAACTGGAATAGACCATAGACACCTGTACCTGCGTAGTATTAAATACATAGTTCCAACTGAATTAGACCATAGACACCTGTAGCTGTGTAGTATTAAATGCACAGTTGCAACTGAACTATAGACACCTGTACATGTGTAGTATTAAATGCATAGATCAAACTGGAATAGACCATAAACGCCTGTACCTGTGTTGTGCTAAATACATGGCTCCAACTGTAATAGACTATAGACACCTGTACCTGTGTAGTATTAAATAAACAGTTCCAACTGGAATAGACCATAAACGCCTGTACCTGCGTAGTTTTAAATAAACGGTTCCAACTGGAATAGACCATAGACACCTGTACCTGTGTAGTATTAAATAAACGGTTCCAACTGGAATAGACTTTAGACACCTGTACCTGTGTAGTATTAAATAAACGGTTCCTACTGGAATAGACTTTAGACACCTGTACCTGCGTAGTAATAAATAAATGGTTCCAACTGGAATAGACTTTAGACACCTGTACCTGTGTAGTATTAAATAAACGGTTCCAACTGGAATAGACTATAGACACCTGTACCTGTGAAGTGTTAAATACACAGTTCCAACTGTAATAGACTATAGACACCTGTACCTGTGTAGTGTTAAATACACAGTTCCAACTGTAATAGACTTTAGACACCTGTACCTGCGTAGTATTAAATAAACGGTTCCATTGGAATAGACTATAGACACCTGTACCTGTGCAGTATTAAATACACGGTTCCAACTGTAATAGACTTTAGACACCTGTACCTGTGTAGTATTAAATAAACGGTTCCAACTGGAATAGACTATAGACACCTGTACCTGTGTAGTATTAAATAAACGGTTCCAACTGTAATAGACTTTAGACACTGTACCTGCGAGTATTAAATACACGGTTCCACTGATAAAGACTTTAGATACCTGTACCTGCGTAGTATTAAATAAACGGTTCCAACTGGAATAGACTATAGACACCTGTACCTGCGTAGTATTAAATACACGGTTCCAACTGTAATAGACTTTAGACACCTGTACCTGTGTAGTATTAAATAAACGGTTCCAACTGTAATATACTTTAGACACCTGTACCTGCGTAGTATTAAATACACGGTTCCAACTGTAATAGACTTTAGATACCTGTACCTGCGTAGTATTAAATACATGGTTCCAACTGGAATAGACTATAGACAACCTGTACCTGTGTAGTATTAAATAAACGGTTCCAACTGGAATAGACTATAGACACCTGTACCTGTGTAGTATTAAATAAACGGTTCCAACTGGAATAGACTATAGACACCTGTACCTGTGTAGTATTAAATACACGGTTCCAACTGGAATAGACTATAGACACCTGTACCTGTGTAGTATTAAATAAACGGTTCCAACTGTAATATACTTTAGACACCTGTACCTGTGTAGTATTAAATACACACGTTTCCAACTGTAATAGACTTTAGATACCTGTACCTGCGTAGTATTAAATACATGGTTCCAACTGGAATAGACTATAGACACCTGTACCTGTGTATTATAACGGTTCAACTGGAATAGACTATAGCAACCTGTACCTGTGTAGTATTAAATAAACGGTTCCAACTGTATATACTTAGACACCTGTACCTGTGTAGTATTAAATACACGGTTCCAACTGTAATAGACTTTAGATACCTGTACCTGCGTAGTATTAAATACATGGTTCCAACTGGAATAGACTATAGACACCTGTACCTGCGTAGTATTAAATACATGGTTCCAACTGGAATAGACTATAGACACCTGTACCTGCGGCGTATTAAATACATGTTTCCAAATGGAATAAACTAGACACCCAAACTTGTGTAGTGCTGCATACACAGTTTCAAATAGAATAGATTATAGACACCTACACTTGTGTAGTGCTAAATACACAGGTCCAATGAGGATCCAAAGAGGATTTTGGGAAAAAGGCAGCACCCACAGTCACAAAAAAGTTAAGGTGAGTGACTGTTTTTATCCCGTGAGGCTGCTATAGGGGTTTGCGTTGTTATCATTGTTCATAGTGTTAGTTTTAATTAGAGACAAAAATCAGTAACAATGTAAATTAAGGTTTCTCACCTCCAGGGCTGGGGGAACATCCATGTGCTAGGCCCAGGAATCCCAACACCGCTAGACACAGGAGGAGCTTCATACTAACACAGAAATGAAAATATACTTGTTAAATATCAGTTATTATACACAATGAAATAGGATCCAAACTGGTCATACATACGACTAGCTATGTTACATATAGGGGGTCATGGTGAGATGTTTATCCAGAGCCAGTGATGTTACATATCCTGCCACTAGGGGGCCATGGTGAGATGTTTATCCGAGCCAGTGATGTTACATATCCTTCACTAGGGGGCCAGGGTGAGATGTTTATCCAGAGCCAGTGATTTACTATCCTGCCACTAGGGGCCATGGTGAGATGTTTATCCAGAGCCAGTGATGTTACATATCCTGCCACTAGGGGGCCATGGTGAGATGTTTATCCAGCGCCAGTGATGTTACATATCCTGCCACTAGGGGGCCATGGTGAGATGTTTATCCAGAGCCAGTGATGTTACATATCCTGCCACTAGGGAGCCATGGTGAGATGTTTATCCAGAGCCACTGATGTTACATATCCTGCCACTAGGGGGCCATGGTGAGATGTTTATCCAGGGTCAATAATGTTACCTTTCCTACAACTACAGGGATATGGTTAGATGTTTATCCAGGGCCATGGGTGTTACCTATCCTGCCACTAGGGGGCCATGGTGAGTTGTTTGTCCAGGACCAGTAATGTTACCTATTTTGCCATGATGATTTATCAAGGACCAGTGATGTTACCTATCCTGTCACTAGGGGGCCATGTAGAGATGCCGTAGCTAGTTTGGGTTTTGTAAACTGGTTAATTTGGCATCTTGTACAATTAAAAATAAATAATAATTTGGAAGTTGAAAGCACGGGACATAGGTGCAGAAGATAATGAACTGGGGATAGAGCCAGAAATGTCCTGACATTTCCACAATAACAGGACTGGGATACAGTGTAACAGTCCTACAGAGATTACCAGGGAAAGGACTAGGATACAATGTAACAGTCCTACAGAGATTACCAGGGAAGGGACTAGGATACAATGTAACAGTCCTACAGAGATTACCCTTAAGGGACTAGGATACAAAGTAACAGTCCTACAGAGATTTTCCAGGGAAGGGACTAGGATACAGGTAACAGTCCTACACAGAGATTTCCAGGAAGGGACTAGGATACAATGTAACAGTCCTACAGAGATTACCAGGGAAGGGACTAGATACAATGTAACAGTCCTACAGAGATTACCAGGGAAGGGACTAGGATACAATGTAACAGTCCTACAGAGATTACCAGGGAAGGGCTAGGATACAAAGTAACAGTCCTACAGAGATTTCCAGGGAAGGGACTAGGATACAATGTAACAGTCCTACAGAGATTTCCAGGAGAGGGACTAGGATACAATGTACCAGCTCCTACAGAGATTACCAGGAAGGACAGGAGACAATGTACAGTCCCCTACAGAGATTACCAGGGAAGGGACTAGGATACAATGTAACAGTCCTACAGAGATTACCAGGGAAGGACTAGGATACAATGTAACAGTCCTACAGAGATTACCAGGGAAGGGACTAGGAGACAATGTAACAGTCCTACAGAGATTTCCAGGGAAGGGACTAGGAGACAATGTAACAGTCCTACAGAATGACCTGGGAAGGGACTAGGATACAAGGTAACAGTCCTACAGAGATTTCCAGGGAAGGGACTAGGATACAATGTAACAGTCCTACAGAGATTTCCATGGTAAGGGACTCCGATACAATGTAACATTCCTACAGAGGATTACCAGGAAGGACTAGGATACAATGTAACAGCCTACAGGGATTACCAGGGAAGGGACTAGGGAGACAATGTAACCAGTCCTACAGAGATTCCCAGGAAGGGACTAGGATACAATGTAAAGTCCTACAGAGATTACCAGGGAAGGACTAGGATACAATGTAACAGTCCTACAGAGATTTCCAGGGAAGGGACTAGGATACAATGTAACAGTCTTACAGAGATTTCCAGGGAAGGGACTAGGATACAATGTAACAGTCCTACAGAGATTTCCAGGGAAGGGACTAGGATACAATGTAACAGTCCCACAGAGATTTCCAGGGAAGGGACTAGGAGACAATGTAACAGTCCTACAGAGATTTCCAGGAAGGGACTAGGATACAATGTAACAGTCCTACAGAGATTTCCAAGGAAGGGACTAGGAGACAATGTAACAGTCCTACAGAGATTTCCAGGGAAGGACTAGGAGACAATGTAACAGTCCTACAAGATTTCCAGGGAAGGGACTAGGAGTACAATTATAACAGTCCTACAAGATTTCCAGGGAAGGGACTAGGATACAATGTAACAGTCCTACAGAGATTTCCAGGGAAGGGACTAGGTTACAATGTAACAGTTCCTACAGAATTACCAGAAGGGACTAGAACAATGTAACAGTCCTACAGAGATTTCCAGGAAGGGACTAGGAGACAATGTAACAGTCCTACAGAGATTTACAGGGAAGGGACTAGGAGACAATGTAACAGTCCTACAGAGATTTCCAGGGAAGGGACTAGGAGACCATGTAACAGTCCTACAAGATTTCCAGGGAAGGGACTAGGATACAATGTAACAGTCCTACAGAGATTACCAGGGAAGGGACTAGGATACAATGTAACAGTCCTAGAGAGATTACCAGGGAAGGGACTAGGAGACAATGTAACAGTCCTACAGAGATTACCAGGGAAGGGACTAGGATACAATGAACAGTCCTGACAGAGATTTACCAGGAAGGGACTAGGATACATGTAACAGTCCTACATGAGATTCCAGGGAAAAGGGACAACATGTAACTACGGATACAGGAAGGACAGAGATGTAACAGTCCTACGAGATTTCCAGGAAGGACTAGGAGACAATGTACAGTCCTACAGCGAGTATACCTGGGAAAGGGACTAGGATACATGTACAGTCCTACAGAGATCTTTCCAGGAAGGGACTAGGGATTACCAATGTAACTCTACAGAGATTCCAGGGAAGGGACTAGGATACAATGTAAACGTTCCACAGGATTACCAGGGAAGGACTAGAGACAAGTAACGCCCAGTCCTACAGATATTACCCAGGGAAAGGGACTAGGATATCATGTACAGTCCTACAGAGATTACCATGGAAGGACTAGGATACAATGTAACCAGTCCTACAGAGATTCCAGGAAGGGACTAAGTATACAATGTAACAGTCCCTTACAGAGATTTTCCAGGAAGGGACTAGGACAATGTAACAGTCCTACATAGATTTCCAGGGAAGGGACTAGGATACAATGTAACAGTCCCCACAGAGATTTCCAGGACAGGACTAGGAACAATGTAACAGTCCTACAGAGATTTCCAGGGAAGGGACTAGGATACATGTAACAGTCCTACAGAAGATTTCCAAGGAAGGGGCTAGGAGACAAATGTAACAGTCCTAACAGAGATTTCCCAGGGAGGGACTAGGAACAATGTACAGTCCTACAGAGATTCCAGGTAATGGACTAGGATACAATGTAACAGTCCTTACAGAGGATTCCAGGAAGGGACTAGGATCAATGTAACGTCCTACAAGATTTCAGGGAAGGACAGATACAATTAACGTCTACAGAGATACCCAGGGAAGTGGGAAAACCCTTAAAGGATACATGTAACGTCCACAAGATTTCCATGGAAGGACTAGGAGACAATGTAACACAGTCTAACACAGAGATTTCCAGGGAAGGGACTAGAGACCATGTTAACAGTCCTACAGATTTCCAGGGAAGGGACTAGGATACAATGTAACAGTCCAACAGAGATTACCAGGAAGGGACTAGGATAAATGTAACATCCTAGAGAGATTACCAGGGAAGGGACTAGGAGACATGTAACAGTCCTACAGAGATTACAGGGAAGGTGACTAGGAGACATGTAACAGTCCTACAGAGATCCCATGCCGGGCGGATATCCACAAGGCACCCGAGGCAAGTGCCTGGGGCCGCGGGTGCCAAGGGGCCCTGCCGGCTGTCCAGGGGCCCCGTATCTTACAAAAAGTTTGGTCAAACAATTTGCAAAACTTGGAATGATTAACCTCCTCCGGCCCTGAACATCCAATCAGACTGCGGAGTCTGCTCGCAGCGATCGGATCAGTTCCTACGCTGGTGCCGTCGTCGCGCAGTTGCAGTGCATCAATCACTGCTGTGGCCCCTGGCATGCCCCGCCGTAATCTTCCAGCTTCGTCCTGCCCACTTGCTGCTGGGCCCTAGGCTGGGGTGCACAGGAGAAAGGCATGCCGCATATCCAAGTTACTGGACTCAACCCAAATGATTGGATGCCGACCTCAAATAAACCCGCCACCAACGTAAGGTGCTTGGTAAGTGGCTGTTCTGCAGACTGCGTGCTGTGCCTGCTAGTGCACACGCCACGTCGACCAACAATCATTTTCCCAATGGTGGTGGTTGGTGAATGCAGAGACTGATGGAAACTCGGCGTGGCAGCTCCCTCTGACCACCCCTAGAGGCTGACATCCCCTGCAGACTGCATGATTGCATGGCAATCAATGGTTGCCATGGCCCAGGGGGCCTTGGAGAGGGGAAAGGGGGACATGCGTGTGGACAGGGTGTGTGCACACACACCTCCGTCCTGATAGATAGGATACAGAGATGGATGAGAGAGTATATGCGAGATAGATACGGTCGGTTAGGTAAGTAGGTAGCTGATCAGATAGATAGATAGATCATAGATCGATAAATATGATAGATAGATGAAGATAGTAGATAGATAATAGCAATTGGTGTTTTAGATAGATCATCGATACATAGATACGATGATTCCAGGGAAGGGACTAGATACAATGTACATCCTACGAGATTTACAGGGAAGGGCTAGGGACAAGGTACAGTCCTACACAGAGATTTCCAGGAAGGGACCTAGGAACGACCATGTTAACAGTCCTACAAGATTTCCGAGGGAAGGACTATGATCAATGTACGTCCCTACAGAGATTACCAGGGAAGGGACTAGGATACAATGTCAGTCCTAGAGAGATTAATTAACCAGGAAGGGACTAGAACAATGTAACAGTCCTACAAGATTTACCAGGAAGGGGAATAGGTACAATGTAACAGTCCTACCGAGATGACCAGGGAAGTGACTAGGATCCAAGTAACCGTCCTACAGAGATTTCCGGGACGGGACTAGGATACAATGTAACAGTCTACAGAGATTAACCAGGGGAAGGACTAGGAGACAATTTCACAGTCCTACAGAGATGTCCGGGAAGGACTAGGAGAAAGTGTAACATTCCTACAAGATGACGCCTGGAGGACTAGGATATGTAACAGTCCCTCTAACAGAGCTTTCCAGGGAGGGACTAGGATACCAATGTAACAGTCCTACAGAGATTTCCAGGGAAGGACTAGTATACAATGTACCATCCTACATAGAGATTACCAGGGAGGGACTAGGATACAATGTACCAGTCCTACAGGGATACCAGGGAAGGGACTATGAACCTGTAACGTCCTACAGAGATTACCATGGGAAGGGACTAGGATACATGTAACAGTCCTAAGAGATTACCAGGAAGGGACTATTGGATACAATGTAACAGTCCTACAGAGATTTCCAGGAAGGGACTGAGGATACAAGTAACAGTCTTACAGATATTTCCAGGGAATGGCTAGGATACTGTAACAGTCCTACAGAGATTTTCCCTGGAATGGACTATGATCAATGTAACAGCCCCAGAGATTTCCATGGAAGGGCTAGAACATGTACGTCCTACAGAGATTTCCAGGGAGGGACTAGGGATACATGTAACAGTCCTACAAGATTTCCAAGGAAGGGACCTCGGGAAATGTGAACAGTCCTACAGAGATTCCAGGAAGGGCCTAGGAGACACTGTAACAGTCCTACAGAGATTTCAGGGCAGGGACTTGATACAATGTACCTTCCTACAGAGATTTCCAGGGAAGGGACTAGGATAAATGTACAGTCCTACAGAGATTTCCATGGAAGGGACTAGATACAATGTAACAGTCCAACAGAGATTCCCAGGGAAGGGACTAGGAATCCAATGTACAGTCCTACAGAGATTTCCCGGAAGGGACTAGGAGACAATGTACAGTTCCCTAAAGATGTCCATTGAAGGGCTAGGAGACCATGTAACAGTCCTACAGAGATTTCACAGTGAAGGGACTAGGATACAAATGTAACAGTCCTAAGAATTTACCAGGGAAGGGACTAGGATCAATGTGTGAACAGCTAGAGAGCTACAGGCCAGGGACTAGAACATGTCAAACAGTCCTACAGAGATTACCAGGGAAGGGACTAGGATACAATGTAACAGTCCTACAGAGATTCCCAGGCAGGGCCGGATTATCCACAAGGCACCCGAGGCAAGTGCCTGGGGCCCGGGTGCCAAGGGGGCCCGTCGGGAGCTGTCCAGGGGCCCCAGTATCTTTACAAAAATTTTGGTCAAAAATTTGCAAACTTGATGATTAACCTTCCTCCGGCCCTGACATCCATCAGGACGCGGAGTCTGCTCGAGCGTAGGATCAAGTTTCCGACGGCTGGGCCTTCGGCGCGCATGCAAGTGGCATCATCACTGCTGTGACCCTGCATTGCCGTCGCGTAAATCTTCCAGCTTCCTGCACTGACTGCTGGCCTAGGTGGTTGGCAACAGTAGAAGAGGCATGCCCGCATTCCAGTACTGATAACTGATTGAGCCGAACCTCACCGACACAAAGTAAGTTTCTGTTCTTGCAGACTGCAGTGCTGTTCCTGCTAGTGCACACAAACCCACAGCCAACACAATCATTTTCCAATGGGTGTGGTGGTGAATGCAGAGACTGAGACTCGCTCTCCCTCTGACACCCAGACCTCCCCTGCAGACTGCATGATTTTGCAATGCAATCAGATGGTTGCCATGGCCCAGGGGCCCTTGGAGAGGGGAAGGGGGACTCGGTGGACAGGGTGTGTGCAGCACACACCTCCCTACTGATAGAAAGGTGAGAGCAGAGATGGATAGAGAGATATTAGCAGAGATAGATAGGTATGTAGGTAAGGTTGATAGATAGATAGATTAGATAGATAGATCGCGAGGTTTGTGTTATAGATAGATAAGATCGATAGATAGATAGCTAGATAGATAGATAGATAGATAGTAGATAGATAGATAGATCTATAATCGATAGCTAGATAGCTCGATAGGTATATATAGGTAGATAGCTAGCATAGATCGCAGCGTTGGATGGCTAAGCTAGCTGCTAGAAACTACACAGGTACAGGTGTCTATAGTCTATTCCAGTTGGAACTGTGTATTTAACACTACACAGGTACAGGTGTCTATAGTCTATTACAGTTGGAACTGTGTATTTAACACTACACAGGTACAGGTGTCTATAGTATATTACAGTTGGAACAGTGTATGTAACACTTCACAGGTACAGATGTCTATAGTCTATTACAGTTGGAACTGTGTATATAAACACTTTAAAGGTACAGGGTCTATAGTCTATTACAGTTGGAACTGTGTATATAACACTACACAGGTACAGGTGTCTATAGTCTATTACAGTTGGAACAGTGTATTAACACTACACAGGTACAGGTGTCTATAGTCTATTACAGTTGGAACTGTGTATATAACACTACACAGGTACAGGTGTCTATAGTCTATTACAGTTGGAACCGTGTATTTAATACTACACAGGTACAGGTGTCTATAGTCTATTACAGTTGGAACTGTGTATATAACACTACACAGGTACAGGTGTCTATAGTCTATACCGTTGGAACTGTTATTTAATACTACACAGGTACAGGTGTCTATAGTCTATTACATTGGAACGTGTATTTAATACTACACAGGTACAGGTGTCTATAGTCTATTACAGTTGGAACTGTGTATATAATACTACACAGGTACAGGTGTCTATAGTCTATTACAGTTGGAACCGTGTATTTAACTACCACAGGTACAGGTGTCTATAGTCTATTACAGTGTGAACGTGTATTTAACACTACACAGGTACAGGTGTCTATAGTCTATTACAGTTGGAACTGTGTATTTAACACTACACAGGTACAGGTGTCTATAGTCTTTACAGTTGGAACTGTGTATATAACACTTTGGCTTTCCTTCTCTGTATCTACTCATATTTTTTATCTGCAGACACCAATTTAGCTCTGAAAGGAGAAGCCACGCAGAGTTCCAACTATAACCCGAGTCCAGGGCCACCCAAAAACGCCATTGATGGAAACGCTGATGGAAACTATGGCAAAGGCTCCTGCACTCACACTGAACATGACTCTTCCCCCTGGTGGAAGTTGGACCTGAAACAGAGCTACAAGATCTCATCTGTGGTTATCAGTAACAGGCAGGACTGCTGTAACACTCGCCTGGTCGGGGCCGAGGTGCAAATAGGAAACTCTCCAGACAACAAAAATCCAGTGTAAGTGGAACAGTTTTAAACTTGTCAAAATACATACCAAAGGCCCCTGTCCTGCCCCCTAGAGGACAATCTCTGAATCTCTGTATATGCGAATTGTAAAAATATACCGGGACCGATTTACCCAGACACACTGGCCAAATATATGGAGTTAAAGTCACGTTAACCGGTTCGCTACTGTTTAGCGTGATTTTAACTCCATATTTGCGTCATTCAATATCGCGTTTGCGCCAAGTTTAGTGCAGGATTTGAAAATTCCGCAGTGGGTAAATCCCGGTAAGGGAAACGCGATATTGAATCGCGAAAGGAGCATTTACCCAGAGCGATAGCGGCTCTGGGTAAATGAGCCTGACCATGTTTTATAGCTTTGGCTTCCAATCATTTTCCATAAAATAGCTTCTTACTGACATCAATGGAAATGATTAAAACACAGACCTTCCTATCCAATGGTAACACCCTTCTAAGGAAATAGTGTAAAATTATTTGGATGATCTTTCGATTAACTCTTTACTCTTCGTCTTTATAATTTCCAACTGGATTCTACTATAATACTTACTTTCCCTTTCCTTGTATGTTACTTTGTGTTTCAGACTGCTGTGTGCTTGGTAGGGATGCTCTGCCCACTAACCAGGTATCTGTTGTACATTGGACAAGTAATTAAAAAGAGTAATTAGCTTCCCCTTGCCTTACAACTGTCCGATTCATTATATCTTATTAATGGATATTTCCCACCAGGTGTGGCACCGTCAAGGATGGTTCGGCAAAAATCACGCTGTGCTGTAATGGTATGGAGGGTCGATATGTGAGCGTAGTCATCCCCGGGCGGAACGAGTATCTCACACTGTGTGAGGTGGAGGTTTATGAGGAGGTAGCATCACAGGAAGTCAAGGCATGTTGGTAAAGCAGATACCAAGATCTTTCTAACTCATTGTTAATAAATAAAATCATTTTGCACAGTTTGTTTATTTTCTGGTTTCGTTTATGTAAATAAACTAGCAAAAGTGTCCCCGTTGGTGCACAGTGGATATGATGTGTGTATGTTTTGCTGTGTGTAGTTGCAGTGCTCACAGGAACCATCAGGAAACATCCAGGGGGACAATAATAAAATTAGTCTGAAGGTTTTAAAAAAACAAACAAATAATCGCATCATATTAAATGAACAAACACTCACTTATATCCTCCGTTACCTATACTACCTGCCAGCTAGAATATAGAGGGTCTATGTGGAATAAACCTGCAGGTCTGAGAACTGACCCAGGCAATCTAAACAGCACCTTTGGGCAATCAAAAGCAGCCGATTCATATATCCGATTTTACTTTCCCGACCGAGTGTCCCTGTCTGTGGCATAGAAGAATGAGAAAGGTGGTTCTGGCAAGATCAAACTAATATTGCATGAGCGCTTGGTTGGATAAGTAAAATCGGATATATGTATAGCCACCTTAAATCCTATACAGTATCCTGATTAACATGCAAGGTTCATATTTATTAGTATTTACCACAACAAGTTTAACTAACCTATGGGGTTAGGACTTGGAAGCACAGGATACTGATTGAATATACATGTTAGGGAGAGGTGTGGATAGAGGAGCTAAAAGCTCCACACAGAGTATAAAATGAAATAGAGCCTCATAGAATCACGTTATTATAATAGCATTGCCTTAATAATCTAACATATAAACACATATTTCTCACTTAAAGGGCAACTAAAGCCACAGAACAACACTGAACCAGAAGGCATAACACCTTGATATAAAACCAGTAATCTGTGTCTTACCTCTCATTTTGATACGGGCACCAATTAATAATTTCTAGCCAATCCTTTTACAGGACAGATAAAGCAAGGAAGCATGTGACTGAGGTCAGGAGGTGTGGTCTGACACTGCCCATACACACAGATACTTCATCCAGTTCTTAACAGGCTTTGATTTGCTTTAACAGAGTTTACTGAAGTGGCATTTTTTAGTTTATTGGTGTTTTTAGGGGGGTTGTTTTCAGATTCTGGAGTATAAAAAATTGGGTTTAGTTCTCCTTTAAAGAAATGGGTGGGGACATGCAAAGTATCTTATTTATAGCCTGTGGCAAAGGCGTGTCTAGATATAATACAGCCTAATGGTATAGAGCAGGCGTGTTTAACTTGTGACCTTTCACGTGTTTTAAAATCCCAGCATTCTCTGTTTGCAGTAAGTTTTTTTACTATTAATATCCTGTAGCTAAGGCGTCTGTCTAGATCTAATTTGGGATGGACTAGAACTGGAACTTGAGCCCGAGTTCGAGACGAACTTTATGAGTTTGAACGGACTCGGACTTCTTGAACTATCCCGGACCCGGATTTCTCAGACATTCAATGTTTCTGGACTTTCGATCGTAAATTCAATAATTATCACTAACTCTAGAATGTAGTATAGTGTAATGTAGTGGCTGGATAGTGTAGTGGTTATAGGCACTGCTTTTGACATGGGAGACCAGGGTTTGAATCCTGGCTAGGGGCAGCTATACAAATGTTTGGATTATTATAATACCATAGTAATATAATAACCATATAATAACCTTATAATATAATATTGTTATTATATTACTAGGTTATCATATGGTTATCATATTATTAGGATATTATATGGTTATTATATTACTAGGTTATTATATGGTTATTATATTACTAGGTTATTATATTACTAGGGTATTATAATATAATAACCATAATAACCTAGTAATATAATAACCATATAATAACCTAGTAATATAATAACCATATGATAACCTAGTAATATAATATCCATATAATGTAGTGGCTGGATATTGTACTGGTTAAAGGCACCGTTTGCTAACAGGAAGGATCGTTCGTTTGTTCGTTCGATAATCCTCGAATGTACCGTCTAATGTAGCCTGTCTGACTTTGGGAAAGTGTTTAACAAGTTTTGGTGACAGTGACATGTTCCCCAGACCATTTCCCAGGTGTCACAGCCATTTACAGTAAGTTACCACTGTTAGTTTAGCTGTAAATCACTCGGATTTTTCGAACTATGACTCTCCATTGACTTGAATGGGTCCGAATTCCAACTTTCCAACTTTCTCTGAAGTTTGAAAGTTTGAAAATGGACCGAACTATTAAGTTCGGCCATCTCTGGATCTAATACAGCCTAAGCTTGTGACCTTTCACATGTTTGAAAACTACAATTCCCAGCATTGTCTGTTTTGCAGCTAGTTTCTTCTTAATCTTAAAGAACTTTTCACATCTTTAAAAACTACAACTCCCAGCATTCAACTGACTGCACAGAATTCTAGAAAATGTAGTTTTCATACATCCTGGAATAAAGACATTTTCCTGACTTACAGACATTAAAAGCCCACGGTGATGCTTTAGCGCTTCCTACCCAAGGGTTTGAACATGCAAGTGATTCATCTGCCCTTCCCTTACATCCATAGCTATTAGACTATTGGATTAGGGAAGCATTATATGGGTCGATTGGTTGGTGCGGCGTTAAGGCTCGCTTTACGGCGGCAGTGCGTGTACCAGAAGAGGCAGTCGTGCGGCCGTTTCAAAGTAATTTACCAATGGTTGCTCTTTACACGTGAGTATTTAACACCGTTGGCTAACAGTGGAAGATCAGAACCTCTCATTGGATGTTAGTAAAATTCCACATCCTTTTAGAGCCTACATGGAGACCCTGTAGAAATCCTGGAGGTGTCTTAACCTATCATTCTGAGTTTTCCATTCAAACTTAGGGGTGTCCAGTAAAGTAAGTTTACTCTATTAATTGTATATAAATTGTTTTGTAATTCAGTAGTAGGTAGTAGTACTATACTTTGTATGGTGTTATTTCTTATGGTGATTTTCATTAAATAGTGCTAATTACACACATACATATGGACCTTTCCTATGTGTAATAATGCTATATACCCCCACCTAGTTAGTTGCTCCTAAAAACTCAATGCAATCTCCGTAATAATATCCATTTATTTATATAATATAAGGGATAAAGGGGATAGTAATACAGTAATGTAGTAACTGTACTGAGTAGCAGTAAAGGTTGGCATGGCTAGCAAGTAATCATTAATAAGGGTCCATACATATAGAAGGACCTATATGTATTAAATATAAGATGTATATTATATAAAATATATATTTACTTAGAGCCTCCAAATGGGGTACCCAAGATGGCGCTGCCATTGAGCCTTGCTATGGTTGTTTACTGAGCTTGTATAGTACAGTATATAGTATATAGTATAGTATAGTATATAGTATAGTACAGTATATAGTATAGTACAGTATATAGTATATTGTATAGTACAGTATATAGTATATAGTATAGTACAGTATATAGTATATAGTATAGTACAGTATATAGTATAGTACAGTATATAGTATAGTACAGTATATAGTATATAGTAAGTAGTATATAGTATAATAGTACAGTTTATGTATTAGTATAGTACGTATATAGTTTAGTTACAGTATATAGTATAGTACAGTATATAGTACGTATATAGTATAGTACAGTATATAGTATATTGTTATAGTACAGTATTTAGTATTTAGTATTAGTACAGTATATAGTATATGAGTATAGTACAGTATATAGTACAGTATATAGTATAAGATAGTATATCGTATAGTACAGATATAGTACAGTATATAGTATATAGTATAGTATAGTATATAGTATATGGTATAGTACAGTATATAGTACAATATATAGTATATAGTATAGTACAGTTAAGTATATGGTTATAGTACAGATAGTACAGTATAGTACAGTAAATATAGTATTAGTATATGTATAGTAGATATATGTACAGTAGTATAGTACAGTATATAGTTGTATATGGTATAGGACAGTATATTATAGTATATAGTATAGTATAGTATATAGTAAGATATAGTATATGGTATAGTATACAGTATATAGTACAGATATAGTATATAGTATAGTAAGTATATAGTATAGTACAGTATATAGTATATGGTATAGTACAGTATATAGTACAGTATATAGTGTATAGTATAGTACAAGTATATAGTATATGGTTATAGTACAGTATATAGTACAGTATATAGTATATAGTATAGTACAGTATATAGTACAGTATATAGTATATAGTATAGTACAGTATATAGTATATAGTATATAGTATAGTACAGTATATAGTACAGTATATAGTAAAGTATATAGTATATAGTTATAGTACAGTAGTATAGTACAGTATATAGTATATAGTATAGTACAGTGTATAGTACAGTATATAGTATATGGTATAGTACAGTATATAGTATAGTTATATAGATACAAGTTATATAGTATATGTATTATAGTACAGTAGTATAGTACAGTATATAGTAATAGTATAGTACAGGTATAGTAAGTATATAGTATATAGTATAGTACAGTATATAGGTTATAGTACAGTATATAGTATATGGTATAGTATACAGGTATATAGTATAGTACAGTATATAGTATATAGTATAAGTACAGTATATAGTATAGTACAGTATATAGTATATGGTATAGTACAGTATATAGTATAGTACAGTATATAGTATATAGTATAGTACAGTATAGTTAGTATATAGTATAGCCAGTATATAGTATATTAGTCCAAGTCCCACCAGTCGTTGTTTTTGATTATAAAGGAGATAGGAGTTTGACAATAAAGGAGATAGTGTGGACCCCCCCGTTAAAGGCTCAGCTGCTTCTGGGTCCAGGCTGCACACACTGGCAAATGCATTTCCCTAATCTGCAGCCCCTATTGTTCTAACCTACCAGCACATCCCAGGAGGGTGACCCCAATTCATCGAGCAATGGGCTGGAGCATAAACACGTTTAAAGTTGCAAAAGCAATAAATCCTCCCCCCTGAAATAGGTGAGATCTGGCATAAAAGGACCGAATAACCTGAAACACTGGATTCTGGGACCTGGTTAGTTTAGCCAACGGGGGAATCACCTGTATCAGACATGCGGAGTATGAGAGCCCTTTACATAACTCTGACAACCATTCATTGACACTGCGTTCGGTGCATTCTGGGAAAGCAAATGGAGAATCACAGCTTTATTTACAGTATTATATTCCACTCACCTTTATAGATTATCTCCCAAATAATACATCAGTCTCCACTAGGGAACAGTAACAGTCAAAACCGGATGGGGGTTTAAATCTGTACAAGATGGCCACCATGAGGGCAGAATCTATACAAGATGGCCACCACGAGGGCAGAATCTATACAAGATGGCCACCATGAGGCTAGAATCTGTACAAGATGGCCACCATGAGGCTAGAAACTGTACAAGATGGCCACCATGAGGCTAGAACTGACAAGTGGCCACAATGAGGCTAAAACTGTACAAGATGGCCACCATGAGGGCAGAATCTGTACAAGATGGCCACCATGAGGGCAGAATCTGTACAAGATGGCCACCATGAGTGCAGATCTGTACAAGATGGCCACCATGAGGCTAGAAACTGTACAAGATGGCCACCATGAGGCTAGAAACTGTACAAGATGGCCACCATGAGGCTAGAATCTATACAAGATGGCCACCAGAGGCAGCAGACAGATGTACAAGATGGCCACCATGAGGCTAGAATCTGTACAAGATGGCCACCATGAGGGCAGAATCTATACAAGATGGCCACCATGAGGGCAGAATCTATACAAGATGGCCACCATGAGGGCAGAATCTATACAAGATGGCCACCACGAGGGCAGAATCTATACAAGATGGCCACCATGAGGCAGAAACTTAATGGCCAATGAGGCTAGAATCTATACAAGATGGCCACCATGAGGCTAGAATCTGTACAAGATGGCCACCATGAGGGCAGAATCTATACAAGATGGCCACCATGAGGCTAGAATCTGTACAAGATGGCCACCATGAGGGCAGAATCTATACAAGATGGCACCATGAGGGCGAAATCTATACAAGATGGGCCACCAAGGGCAGAGAACTATACAAGATGTGCACCATGAGGCAATCTGTACAGATGGCCACCATGAGGCTAGAATCTGTACAAGATGGCCACCATGAGGCTAGAATCTGTACAAGATGGCCACCATGAGGGCAGAATCTATACAAGATGGCCACCATGAGGGCAGAATCTATACAAGATGCACCATGAGGCAGAATCTACAGATGGCCACCATGAGGGCAGAATCTATACAAGATGGCCACCATGAGGCTAGAAACTGTACAAGATGGCCACCATGAGGCTAGAAACTGTACAAGATGGCCACCATGAGGCTAGAATCTGTACAAGATGGCCACCATGGCAGAACTGTACAAGATGGCCACCATGAGGCTAGAATCTGTACAAGATGGCCACCATGAGGCTAGAATCTGTACAAGATGGCCACCATGAGGCTAGAATCTGTACAAGATGGCCACCATGAGGCTAGAATCTGTACAAGATGGCCACCACGAGGGCAGAATCTATACAAGATGGCCACCACGAGGCCAGAATCTATACAAGATGGCCACCATGAGGCTAGAAAGGATAGAACTGTACAAGATGGCCACCATGAGGCTAGAATCTGTACAAGATGGCCACCATGAGGCTAGAATCTGTACAAGATGGCCACCATGAGGCTAGAAACTGTACAAGATGGCCACCATGAGGCTAGAATCTGTACAAGATGGCCACCATGAGGCTAGAAACTGTACAAGATGGCCACCATGAGGCTAGAACTGTACAAGATGGCCACCATGAGGGGAGAAAACTGTACAAGATGGCCACCATGAGGCTAGAAACTGTACAAGATGGCCACCATGAGGTGTAGAAACTGTACAAGATGGCCACCATGGGCTAGAATCTGTACAGATGGCCACCATGAGGCTTAGAAACTGTACAAGATGGCCACAATGAGGGCAGAAACTGTTACAAGATGGCCACCATAGGCTAGAAGCAGAAACTGTAAAGATGGCCACCATGAGGCTAGAGAATCTGTACCAGATGGCCACCATGAGGCTAGAATCTTTACAAGATGGCCACCATGAGGATAGAATCTGTACAAGATGGCCACCATGAGGCAGTAGAAAATGTACAAGATGGCACATGAGGCTTTCAGAAACTGTACAAGATGGCCACCATGAGGCTAGAAACGTGTACAAGATGGCCACCATGAGGCTAGAAACTGTACAAGATGGCCACCATGAGGCTAGAAACTGTACAAGATGGCCACCATGAGGCTAGAAACTGTACAAGATGGCCCCATGGCTAAGAAACTTGAAAGATGGCCACCATGAGGCTAGAATCTGTACAGATGGCCACCATGAGGCTAGAATCTGTACAAATGGCCACCATGAGCTAGAATAGAAAACTGTACAAGATGGCCACCATAAGGCTAGAATCTGTACAAGATGGCACCATGAGGCCTAGAATCTGTACAAGATGGCCACCAGAGGCTAGAATCTGTACAAGATGGCCACCATAAGGCTCGAATCTGTACAAGATGGCCACCATGAGGCTAGAACTGTACAAGATGGCCACCATAGGCCAGAAACTGTACAAGATGGCCCCATAAGGCCAGAATTGTACAGGCCCCATAAGGCCAGAACTATACAAGATGGCCACCATAAGGCTAGAACTGTACAAGATGGCCACCATGAGGCTAGAAACTGTACAAGATGGCCACCATGAGGCTAGAAACTGTACAAGATGGCCACCATGAGGCTATAAACTGTACAAGATGGCCACCATAAGGCTAGAATCTGTACAAGATGGCCACCATGAGGGCAGAATCTATACAAGATGGCCACCATAAGGCTAGAAACTGTACAAGATGGCCACCATGAGGCTAGAAACTGTACAAGATGGCCACCATGAGGCTAGAAATGTACAAGATGGCCACCATGAGGCTAGAAACTGTACAAGATGCCACCATGAGGCTAAAAGATAGAAAAACTGACAAGATGGCACCATGAGGCTAGAATCTGTACAAGATGGCCACCATGAAGGCTTAGAAACTGTACAAGATGGCCACCATGGGCTAGAAACTGTACAGAGGGCCACCATGAGGCTAGAAACTGTACAAGATGGCCACCATGAGGCTAGAAACTGTACAAGATGGCCACCATAAGGCTAGAAACTGTACAAGATGGCCACCATGAGGCTAGAATCTGTACAAGATGGCCACCATGAGGCAGAATTGTACAAGATGGCCACCCCAGGCTAGAATCTGTAAAAACAGCAGAAACCATGGCCACCATGAGGCAGAATCTGTACAAGATGGCCACCATGAGGCAGAATCTGTACAGATGCCACCATGAGAGGCAGAATCTGTACAAGATGGCCACCATGAGGGCAGAATCTGTACAAGATGGCCACCATGAGGGCAGAATCTGTACAAGATGGCCACCATGAGGGCAGAATCTTTACAAGATGGCCACCATGAGGGCAGAATCTGTACAAGATGGCCACCATGAGGGCAGAATCTGTACAAGATGGCCACCATGAGGGCAGAATCTGTACAAGATGGCCACCATGAGGGCGAATCTGTACAAGATGGCCACCATGATGGGGCAGAATCTGTACAAGATGGACCATGAGGGCAAGAATCTGTACACGATGGCCACCATGAGGGCAGACATCTTACAAGATGGCCACCATGGGGCATGAATCTGTACAAGATGGCCACCATGAGGAGAATCTTACAAGATGGCCACCCAGGGCAGAATCTTTACAAGATGGCCACCATGAGGGCAAAATCTGTCCAAGATGGCCACATGAGGGCAGAATCTTACAAGATGGCCCACAGAGGGAGAATCTGTACAAGATGGCCACCATAGGGCAGAATCTTTACAAGATGGCCACCATGAGGGCAGAATCTGTACAAGATGGCCACCAAGGGCAGAATCTGTAACAAGATGGCCCCATGAGGGCAGGACAGAAATCTGTACAAGATGGCCACCAGGGAGGGCAGGAATCTGTACAAGATGGCCACCATGAGGCAGAATCTGTACAAGATGGCCACCATGAGGCTAGAAACTGTACAAGATGGCCACCATGAGGGCAGAAATCTGTACAAGATGGCACCATGAGGATAGATAGAAACTGTTACAAGATGGCCACATGAGGCCAAAAACTGACAAGATGGCCACCCTGAGGCTCAGAAACTGTACAAGATGGCCCCCATAGCCAGATACTCTACAAGATGGCCACCATGAGGCTAGACTGTACAAGATGCACTGTAGCGAAACGACAAGTGGCCCCATGAGGCAGAAAACTGACAAGATGGCCACCATGAGGCAGAAGAAACTGACCAAGATGGCCACCATGAGGCCAAGAAACTGTACAAGATGGCCACCATGAGGCCAGAAAAACGTACAAGAGGCCACCATGAGGCCAGAAAACTGTACAAGAGGCACCATGAGGACAGAAAACTGTACAGATGGCCACCATACAAAAGAGACAAACGCAGAAGACAGAAACTGTACAAGATGGCCACCATGAGGACTAGAAAACTGTACAAGATGGCCACCATGAGGCTAGAAACTGTACAAGATGGCCACCATGAGGCTAGAAACTGTACAAGATGGCCACCATGAGGGCAGAATCTGTACAAGATGGCCACCATGAGGGCAGAATCTTTACAAGATGGCCACCATGAGGCTAGAATCGTACAGATGGCCACCATGAGGCAGAATCTGTACAGATGGCCACCATGAGGCAGAATCTTCAAGATGCACCATGAGGCTGAATCTGTACAAGATGCACCATAAGGCAGAATCTTACAAGATGGCCACCATAGGCTAGAAAACTGTACAAGATGCACAACCATAAGGAAGAATCTATACAAGATGGCCACCATGAGGCTAGAAACTGTACAAGATGGCCACCATAAGAGACGAATCTTACAAGATGGCCACCATGAGGCTAGAGAAACTGTACAAGATGGCCACCATGAGGCAGAAAAACTGTACAAGATGGCCACCATGGGCTAAAGAAGGTAGAAACTGTACAAGATGGCCAACATGAGGCTAGAAAACTGTACAAGATGGCCACCATGAGGCTAGAATTGTACAGATGGGGGCCACCATAAGGCTAGAATCTGTACAAGATGGCACCATGAGGCTAGAATCTGTACAAGATGGCGACCATGAGGCTAGAAACTGTACAAGATGGCCACCATGAGGCAGTAGAATCTGTACAATGGCCACCATAAGGTCGAATCTGTACAAGATGGCCACCATGAGGCTAGATGAGAAATCTGTACAAGATGGCACCATGAGGCTAGTCTGTACAAGATGGCCACCATGAGGCTAGAAATCTGTACAAGATGGCCACATAGGCGTAGGGAATCTGTACAAGATGGCCACCATAAGGCTAGATCGAGAATCTGTACAAGATGGCAACCATGAGGCTTAGATAGAATCTGTACAAGATGGCCACCATGAGGCTAGAATCTGTACAAGATGGCCACCATAGGCTAGAAACTGTACAAGAGGCCACCAGAGCTAGAAATGTACAAGATGGCCACCATAAGAAATGTACAAGATGGCACCAAGGCTAGAATCTGTACAAGATGGCACCATAAGGCTAGAATCTGTACAAGATGGCACCATGAGGCTAGAATCTGTACAAGCTGCACCAATAGGCCTAGAATCTATACAAGTGGCCACCATAGGCGCAGAATCTATACAAGATGGCCACCATAGGCCAGAATCTGACAAGATGGCCACCATAAGGCCGAATCTTACAAGATGGCCACTGAGGCTAGATAGAATCTGTACAAGATGGCCACCATAAGGCCAGAATCTGTACAAGATGGCCACCATAAGGCCAGAATCTATACAAGATGGCCACCATAAGGCCAGAATCTGTACAAGATGGCCACCATAAGGCCAGAATCTATACAAGATGGCCACCGTGAGGCTAGAATCTGTACAAGATGGCCACCATAAGGCTAGAATCTGTACAAGATGGCCACCATGAGGCTAAAACTGTACAAGATGGCCACCATGAGGCTTAGAATCTGTTACAAGATGGCCACCATAGAGGCTTAGAATTGACAAGATGCCATAAGGCAGATCTATACGATGGCCCCCATAGGCCAGAATCTACAAGATGGCCACCATAGGCAGAAATCGTACAAGATGGCCACCATAAGGCTAGAATCCTGTACAAGATGGCCACCATAGGCCAGAATCTATTACAAGAGTGGCCACCATAAAGGCCAAGCAGAATCTATACAAGATGGCCACCATGAGGCTAGAATCTGTACAAGATGGCCACCATAAGGCTAGAATCTGTACAAGATGGCCACCATGAGGCTAGAATCTGTACAAGATGGCCACCATGAGGCTAGAATCTGTACAAGATGGCCACCATAAGGCTTAGAATCGTAAAAGATGGCCACCATGAGGTAGAATCTGTACAAGATGGCCACCATGAGGCTAGAAACTGGTACGAGATGGCCACCATGAGGCTATTAGAATCTGTACAAGATGGCCACCATGAGGCTAGAAAACTGTACAGATGGCCACATGAGGCTAGATAACTGTACAAGATGGCCACCATAAGGCTAGAATCTGTACAAGGGCCACCATGAGGCTAGAATCTGTACAAGATGGCCACCATGAGCTTAGAAGACTGTACAAGATGGCCACATGAGGCTAGAATCTGTACAAGATGGCCACCCTGAGGCTAGAATCTATACAAGATGGCCACCATGAGGCTGATAAAGGAAACTGTCAAGATGGCCACCATGAGGGAGAATCTGTACAAGATGGCCACCATGAGGGCTAGAATCTGTACAAGATGGCCACCAGAGGCGCTAGATAGAATCTATACACGATGGCCACCATGAGCTAGACTCGTACAAGTGGCCCCATGAGGCTAGAATTGCGACAAGATGGCCACCATAAAGCAACTGCATCAACGTATGGCCCAGCACAGAAGAGCCAATTCCTCGGGTCAGGACTCAGCCGTGTACCTGCATCTTAAGGATAAAGGACATACCTTTGAAGATTGTAATGTTAACATACTGGCGAAGGAACGTGACTGGTTCAAGAGAGGTATATAAAGACATACGGCCACCTAAAAAAAATGAGCTAAAAAAAGGGGGGTGGGATCCTTCCTGACTCCAAATAGCAATCGGAAAGTATCCCTGGATCAACTAGAACGATAGTTTATGTAATAATACCAATACTGATAGACAATTCCAGCTTTTCACTGTTCTCAATTTTAAGAAACCTTTCCTTACCTGAAGATGAAACTTTTCTTCTAGTCTTAAAGGAGAACTAACCTCACATTTCTACACTCCAGAATCTGAAATTATCCCTTCTAAAAACACCAATAAACTGGAAAATCCCACTACAGAAAATAGTAGGAGTAAATGTAACCCTCTGAAGAACTGGATGAAATAAATGCAAGTACAGTTACTGGCCACACCCCTGACCTCAGTCACATGTTTCCTGTCCTGTAAAAGGATTGGCTAGAGTCTACTAGTGAATGTGACCAACTGTAACAAGTTCCTGCAGTATCTTAGGACTGAGCATGTGTAAAGAACATAATGGTCAGTGACCACAGAGCGATACTGTAATGCTGGAAAATAAAACACAAACCCCATGTTATAAAGGGCAATATCATAACGAGAGGCGAGACACAGATTACTGCT